>JBCAUI010223084.1:0-16595 GCA_038406195.1 Haplosyllis anthogorgicola
CTTCTGGATAAATGTAGGCCAATGTCAAGGCTTAAACTTTGATGGGAAAGGGTCCTTACGGTGACACACTGTCACATATATTAAACCTACCGTCGGAATGGAAATTGATTTTGTTTCGCGATCTCTTCATGAGATGAGCCCAGATGAAACAAACGTAATATATTTCAATTGTCCTTAATTTAGGGCATGTATTGTTGCATGTAATAGGAGCGCCTTTCTATATTGGTTTATATTGTAGTAACTAGTCTACATAAATTTACAAGAAAAAATGTCGCATCAATATTATTCAATGGTGCATTTGTTGTTATCGTTTAACAAAATCTCAGTTTCTGGAACGAGCTTTGTATTTTTTAAGGGTAACTGCTGCAATTACTTACCAAACATGCACATAATGCAAAATTGCAACTGTGGGTAACCGGAGTGGTACTTCCTAACTCCTGTAATGACGTCGAATTAACTAAATTTACCGCAGGCTTCCATATCTTCTTCGAAGTCGAATTGGCACCTGTATCACTTACTGTCGAGTCTTTCTGCCGCAAATCACCGTTTTTGTCTTGGAGAAGAGTACGATTACCATCCTTGTTAATGCTCACAGAATTATCAATTTCAGTTTGAGCTTCATTTTTAGATTCATAGGTTGATGACTGCTTGGAAATGCTTGGAAATGTTATGTATCGCTCACCATTATAACTAACAGCACCAGGTAGACTTACATCGCTTTCCATATTTGTCACAAAGTTGTCGAAATCAATCTCATACGCATAATGGTGATTCTCAATGTAAACTGTAACCTTTACTTTCCCGTAAAATGCTCCATTTTATTGTCATTTACACGATACTCCGGATTTAGTTTGCTAGACAATAGGGTAACAGATGGAAGACATTTATAACTGTGAAGGAAACGCAAATCAATCTATTGGCGCATGAGACAGACAGCTTTTAAATAAGCCTTCAAAGTGGAACTGCTTCTGCATGCTCAGGTAACTTGAAAGATCAATTATTTTGTGAAGCGGTTAAAATGAACAAGAATTTCCTGTAGCATGCATCTTTGCAGTTTTCCTTGTGTGTGTACTGGAACACGCGCCGCGCTTCCTTGTTTGTCTCTTCTGGTGAGGGTTCAACAGGAAAATATCACTCGTTTTCACACCTGATGCTAAATTCAATACAAAAGCACGTCAACTTATCCGCGGCGCCATTATATGTTATCTGATGCACTTCTCCGAGAGAAAATTTCCCCCCAGGGTAAGCCTTGTACATCTAGCTTCATTGTTCTATCATCTATCTTCGGTTCTTTATCTTCCAAGTTGAATTGAATTCGATAGACATAACCTAACAAGTAATGACAAATGCAATGTGTTCCTTTGAATTGGTGACTCAAGTCGGGTGGCGAAACGATACGCTGAAGTTTACACCATTAATACCAATTAGATGGGGTAGTTTTTGGGGTTTTAACATTACTCTCAACCTCTGTATCTCAAACAGGTAATACAAATTAGCAGATGTGTTGTACATGATCAGGTATGTGAAGTGTCACTTTTAATTTGAGAAATTTCATTCCAATTATATTTGTGTGATATGCCAATATGATCCAACTTACAAAAATGGGGACCAAATTTGCCTTTGATGCAATTTATATTTTGGAGTCCTACCAGTTGCTTCATATTGCATTTATAGGTGAGATCCACTTAAAGCGTAAAGTTCATGAGATGTGTTTACAGTTTTGCTAAAAATGATAAATATGTATATGACCACTGGCTATTGTTCATAGTTTACATGCAGCTTAAACGGCGTATCGTTTCGTACCCTGGAAAAGCTGCACATTCATTACGGTGCGGTGCTTATATAGCTACATGGCAAGTATTAATTTCCGAAAGCTTAAACTGAAATTAAATATGAAGAGGTACACACTACTACACAGGTAGGCAATCCTCACGCCATTATTGCCATAAATATATGCACATTAGTAATGTAAAATGATAAAAAATGGCATACTGTATCTATTATTTGCTTCTTGGGAGTTAGATATACATGTGTACTTCGAGAGTTTAAATCATGAAACAAAGGTAGCCAAAATATGCAGGTCACAAAGTAATATTTGCAGATAAAAGTGTAAAATTATTTTTAACATTTCCCAGTTCAGCATAATTTCATACTAGTTTTGGTACACTAGATAATATTTTTTTCTCTCCGCATGCAATCCATTATTCTTCTGTTTCTTTAGCAATATTAAAAATTACAAATTTATACTTTCACATTTGATTTTGTTGTAATTTTACTGATTTAGTCAAATGTTCCCATTGAGATACGGGGATATTACAAATGTCTCCAATCACCTTCAGGGGGGAAATAATTATTTACCGGTTTACAAATTTGTTGTTTTACAAATTGATTTTGAAAACAAAAAGTATCAGGAACTATTTGTAGTTTCAGATTTATGTCACAAGACTGATATTACGCAGTTTAAAAGACTATCATAAATGGCGTACACAGCCTCACTAAACGGCGTGGTGATCACGTACACTGATAGAACAAAAGTGAAAATCAATGCCTTTGATGATTTAGATCCTCATATGTACATGTACGTAACTTCCAAAGCATCAATTATTCATAATTTTTGGTGTCTCATTTGCTAATAGAAATAGAAACAATGAAGTCTCATTTGTTGCCTAGCAGCAGAATGCATTAGTTATACGTAAGTTCTTTGATCTGGAAATTCCGAATTCTGCTAATACCAGCGAGGATACAAAGTCTTCATAAAGGAATAATATATGTCTGATTATCAAATCATTACTTTGCATGCTCATATGATGAATGCTCATTCGTTAGCTTTTGGAAATCACTATGGGCTAGATGAGTCTTGCCTTATTTACATTCTAAAATATGCATTTAAATCTACATAATGAAATTAGATGAAAATGTCGGTTAGTGTAATCCTGTGACGTTGATTTAGTCTAATTCCTAGACGATTCGCAATGTGAGGGGCGAACCTCACATTGGTCAGAATATTACTCCATTTCAAAATAATTTTTCCCAAAATGGGCACTAAGCAATATTACTTTTGTGATACTTCGCCACCAGCTTTAGTCGGAGCTTTGGTCAAGGGGAAAAGTTAAACCAAACTTCTCTCAAAGTGTAACTTAGTATTTTCAAGGTGACATGAATTGGAACTCAAAATATATTTACATCTAGATATCTAATGTTAATCTCAAAATACCTCATCTCAGTGTAGCGAAATGACCATATTTTGACTAAGGCAAAGAAAATCTGAACAGCTTGTTTATATTTTGAAAACTCCATCACAAAAAATTTGAAAGTCGTGCAGATGAATGTTGCCAAAGTAATGTGTCAGTAGTTCATCCTCACAAGCTGTGAGACATTATATCTATCGCAACTGGGCTCCCTGCAATTCACTGCTGCCATCTGCACTCGAATGGGCGGGATGTTGTATCACCGCTAAATAAAACCAGCAGATCAACAGTGGTTCATTCATTTGTGAATTTACAAGCAGCAAAGCAACAGTGTGGTTACGGCATACGGCACTTCAGTAAGAATATTTGTTTTTAAGTGCTTTGTCCTGTTAATAGAACAAATGAATTAACCTTACTTTCTACAAATTTTTTGGATGTTTCCGTGACAGCATAAGCTTTAATTACTTAAAGTGGATAATTTATATTCAAAATGTGGTTCTTAACGGTTCTTGTCTTGGTTGGAGTGGTAATGGGCCAAAATGTTGATGACATGAAAAAGCTCATGATGATGAAAAAGGCTATGGCCGCGCCTGTGAATTCAAGGGATGTATGCGAAAGGGATCCGCCGTCTACTAGTGCAAGTCAAACCCCAGGGGACAATGGATTCAGGATTAAAATATCCGGTAGAACACAATCGGATAAATACACTCCAGGACAGGTTTACACAGGTAAAGTTTTTGAAATCGCTAAATCATAATCGTTTTACTTACAATGTCCTGTTTCGATTCATAAAGGTTGTTGATTTTTAAAACGTTTTTGCAAACCATGAAAAACATGAAACGGATGCATCAATCACTGTTGATTGACGGGAGCAAATATAACGGAACAGAGCAAATGATAGAAAGGATGATCCGGAATATAAATTTATGCGAAAGTATCATTTAGGTTAAATTTAAGTATTTGTCAACACATTTATTAAGATGCTTAAGTCCTACTCATTTTGTGAAGATTTTTCACCTGATATTATTTATTGATAAAGTTTTGTACTCCACTTTGCAACCCAAGCGGTTGTTGCTAATTTGGTGAATACTTTCGAAACTGCTGCATGAGGCTGCTTTAATTATACTCCAATCCGTCTTTTAATATATCAACCCACTTTAATACCGGCATGCTTTTTAATTAAAATTCATTGTTGATGTTAGTAAATCAAAGAGCTCACTTGCTTTTTAATGAAGGCAATCTGATTAAGTAAGAATTGCTTGGGAAGAAGAAAAAAAGTAATTAGAAGCGCGTTGGGTTCACGAAAAGTGATGAAAACAAATTACCTTCTCCCTTAGTGTGGTACGGTGAATAAATGTTTGCTCTTGATTGAATTACTTGTTGCTATTCAAAGTGCGCTGCATGTGAGGTGGATCTCCTGTCTGCATTAGAAAACATTAGACACTGCAGAGATCTTTTACTGCTCCTAAGAAATCAAAAGAAAACTACAGTTTTCAACTCCTTTTGGATTTTCCCTTAATTGCTCATTATTTTGCAGTGAAGTTTGGTTTCATGTATTAGCGCTGATTGAATCGCCAATTGCAAACGTTGTTAACAAGGACACAAGGATTGTTATATTTAGAGAAAAATACATTAAAAGGCTTATTTGGCTTTGGCTGAGAAATAATCATGTTGCAATTAGAGTGAAAGTAGTAATTAATAATGTTCTTCTGCTTTTACACTGAGCAATAAACAAGCCCACAATTAGCGTCGAGATTCCCTTAAAGACTGCAAGTTTGATTCTGTTAAGCCGGTGATGGAAATTTGTATTTTACTACTCGAGATAAAAGGGCAAATAACTTTACATGTCACCCACAGTGTACCATTTTTTCCTGCTTTATTTTACTCCACGTTTATGTTTTCTTTATTTCAGTTAGCATAAATGGAACCTATCCAAACCAGAGGTTGCTTGGTTTTATGCTGGTGGCAGTCCCAGAAAATGCTCACGATGAAACTACCGCAATGGGCACATTCCAGGTAAGATGATATGCGTTTTAGTGCATCAAACACAGACGGACATATTTTATGGAGTAATATTCTGCACTCGAGAGCATACAGAGAATGCCAAATGGTCGAACAAACAACCCGAGAAGCTATTTTCGAAAAGTGAAGGAAATGAAAACTCAAACAAAGCGTTAAAATTGTATTGCCTCTTTTCGTGCTCCCCCCATACGTTTCTTCTATTTTCGTGGCTAAAAGACGAGAACTTTTTAATGTCAACACAGTGATCTTTTCGAGACGCTGTAAGCATATTTAATAGGATTTTTACTCTTTAGTAGTTCAATAAACATTAACGTTAACAGGGTGGAGGACCTAAATTTCGTAATGCCCAAGTAGCCGTATGTAATTTCACAATGACAGACCGGAAGTTCCATAGGCACAATAGTAAAATATAGGAACTGTCATTATGGAATTATATTTCTGATCATGATTGCATCCAGTTTGGACCACTTTATACAATTATTTTACATTATTTAAAAAAAAATAAAGATGACAAGACATAAATAATAAAATACTCTATGTCTTCTCGTTTTACTTTTTTAGTAATATCCTAAGATGGCAAAGATAATTGGTCCAAAACTTGAAAATTCCCCTGACTCAATATACTGTCATCATTTTACCATTGTGCCTATGGAACTTCCGGTCTGTCATTATGAAATTGCATACGGCTACTTCGACATTAAGAGATTTAGGTCCTCCACCCTGTATAAAAAATACCAGATACATGGTTTACAGCTCCTGAAAAAAGCTCCTGTAAAAGTTACACCTAATTCTTTTCGATTACTACAAAAACAATAGTTTTAATGTCAGTTTATTAATCAATGATTCTAAACACATCACAGATTAATGGCTAAGGGCCTGGAATATACAATTACAATGGCATCTGTACTATCAATTTGGAAACGCATGCAACAAAAGAGAGAACAAAAGAATTCCACACTGTGCTTTTGATATGATATTGTTTCAAAACTGATACGAATTTCATCTTCTGCATCAGTTCACATTGACAGATATGTTGCTAACTAAAAATGATATAAAATCAATTGTATTATTTCCAGGGCAACCAAAAGAGAACTTGCACACTGAAATGCGCTTGGCTTTTCCCAGCTGTTGAATTTTTCATTAAGAAGGTAAATAATTCTAACACTTCCCGTCACACAAATGCCAAGAAATGTAGAGGCCACAAATAAGAAATGGCAGTACAAAAGAGCCAACGTCCTTCACCAGTGACCTTGACCTTGAGCGTGAATCAACCTTTTATACATTCTAAACAAGTGCAGTCTTACACAGAACCATGTCTCTTTCATGCAGACCAACCAAACTGTCCGAATAAGAAATTATTGAGGTATTATTTGTTTCTGGATAAGATCAGACAAAAACAGTATCTACGTTGCACGAATGACTGGTTTTGAAAAAACAACTTCTGACGTTGTTCGATTTTATCTCCATCATAATCATAGGAAATCTTTACCCAATGTTTGTAGCTACATTGTACAGATCCCTCACCAGCATCATGAGGATGTATCAATAGAGAGGCTAAGTTACCCGATTAACGTCAATCTGTGAGCAGATTATGAAATTACTCAGATCGTGAAATTACTATTAAAAGTTAAAGTCCGAATTTCAATAACTCAGCAATGAAATTTTCATCAGACTTTCATGCTGAGCTCTTAAAATTCGGATGTTAACTTTTAATAGTTACTTCACGATCTGGTTAAAAATTTAGCCCCCTTCAACAATTGAATTTCACGCAGCGCTCTTTCAATTCAATTGTTTCGGGCTGCTAAACTTTTGATAGTAATTTCATGGTCTGGGAAAGACGAATTCTGCAATGACCAGATTCCAACCCAGCTATGTTACGTTTGCCACTCAGCTGGAATCTGGTGATTTATTTCCAAGTATCTTCATGACTTAACTTCATTGTTTAACACTATTTTAAACTTCAGTATGGAAAGACGTGTAGCGTGCTACTCTTTACCACTGCAGTTCAGCACACCATCACATAATTTTAGACATACACACTTTGTGTGTCATACTTTGTACCCTACTCTACACGTGCATAATGAAGAAATTCGTGTAACTTAAACTCTCTACTATCTCTTCACGATATTTGTCAGAGGTGCTTTTCAATGCTCGTATTCAGCTCTCCAAGATTCTATTATCGGCAGTAAATTTCGATTAACCGACAATCCATTTTCCGTATGATCAATAACTAAGCGTCCAGGACCTGATCCATGACAGCTCAATCAATGGTACGTTGATAGTGATGCTTTCTCTTCTTCACTTTTTTTTATTTCTTTGTACTTACTCACTTTTTCTTAATCTTAATTCCAGAAAGAAGTGACAACACAATAGAGGTTATAAATACTATATTATCGTAGTCTCAACTAAAAAACAATCGTATTTTTTATCTGATGTTTACAAACAAAATTTGAACTCATCCGAGTTTAGGGATGCAAGGTTGAATTGTAATCATAAAAAATTATGTTGAATTTTAATTTATGATGATTAGATGGATTACATGGGTGACTGTAAACTTTCTTACTAATATGCGTCTCATTGAGATCAGTTATTTGTGATTGGAAACATTTGTAACCACTAAACACTGCTATAACAAATCTTAACCTGTCATCCTTAAAATAAGATGAGTTCAAATTTTATTATGTAAACATCAGATAAAGATACTATTCTTTTTTACTTTAGACTACGCTATTAAAGTGTTACATTTAATTCTATTACAAAGAAGAAGAATCCAACCGAAGATCTTCAAGATTAAAAGAAAATTTCGATTGCCGAAAATTCCTAGGAAAGAAGATGACACCTCTAATAATTTTGTCCTTCAGTGAAATAATGTCTCTTTATGAGGTGATAAGAACGCAATTTCAATTTATTTTTAATCTTTCTTCATTTATTATGTTCTTAAAGACATGTTTATGAAGCCATTTTCATTTGTGCCTAATGCAACATTCTTGTAAATTGCTGTGGAAACATTAAAAGCCTAAGTTGGCAACTAAATGCATCTATCACTTGGTATCTCAAATCAATCAGAAAAAAAAACTTTAATTGACGTTAAAGACGAAGATGTATTTCATTATTATCTTAGTCACGTCAAAAAGACAAATCATGAAATTCCTATCAGTTTTGGAACAATAGCACATCAGAAGCACAGCGTCGAATTCTTTTGTTCTCTCAGTACACAAAAATCATATCATTTTGGAAATGAAGAGAACAAAGGAGAGAACGAAAGAATTTCACGCTGTGATCTTGATGCATTATTGTTAAACTTCTGATACAAATTCCGTGTACTGCTTTTGTTCTGTACTTTTAAAAATTAATAGGAATTTCATGATTTGAGATATTATCTTGTCGATTTGTCTATTTAATTTTTTTAATGGACATGACTTTTTCTTTTTTTTAGTTTTTGTAAACATGTACTTTACACAGAATCTTTGCTAAATGTAAGACTTGAAGTTCAAATTGCTATACCTGTTAACTAGCATGGTACGTTATTACTGTTTCTTCCTCAAATGAAATTGCTTTTCGCAATCCCGTTTTCAAAGCACGGCGGTTAATCTAGGTTTTTCCTGATTCTTTCCCCTGCTAAATTAGGCAGATTTGGCAGGGAAATTGTACATTTTCAGTAAAATAACTGATAATGGTCAGTGACTGATTTCAGTTCAGGACTGAATGCTGTGCTTTTCAAGTGACTACTTTCAGTCATGTACCAAGGTCGTCTAAATTTCCCTGCCAAATCTGCCTAATCTGCCAAATCTGCCTGATCTGCCAAATCTGGCTAATCTGTCTAATCTGACCGTCAAAAGAATTAGGAAAAACCCCCATTGTAATCCAAACAACTAACTAACGAGAAAGATGACCTGTCGGTGCATACATCCTCATGCCCTATTTGGTCTGACTTTTCACAGAATTGTCTGAAATGCCCGCAAGCACATTTTCCCCAGTTCGGGTGGGGTTGGGGGTGGTTATGGGAAGGGGTGGGGGGTTGGTCCTGGTCAACTTTTTCACAGAATTGTCTGAAATGCCCAGAAATGCATTTTCCCCAGTCTGAGGGGGGTGTTGGGGGGTGTCCTGGTTAACTTTACTGCAATGGCTGGCAGGAACACAAATCTAGTTTCCCTTGAATACATAGACCCTCATTGCCAACAGAGATGAGGATCAAGTATGAAGCAATGAAAAACTATATAGCACTCACTTGATTGAATCAATCATAAAACGATGTTTTGTTTCTACCAGTGGAGCCAGGTAAAGACCCGCCGATAGATTACTCGCCTATGGCATGTCAATCATACCTGAGGAAAGGGGTCATACCTAAATATCAATAGGTGAGATAGACCGACCAACCTACCGCAACATGATGATAAAAAAACCATTTAAGGTTGCTATCTACAAGTGGCCCATTGACTCAAATAGTTCAATGTTTGTGAAGGATAATATAATGATAAAATATGCAAAGTTACAGCATGATCCACCAGCCAGTTTGTGAGTAATTCAATGCAGAAGATGACCACCAAGACCATTAAGATCAATAGAAAATGGCTGTTACTTGCCATAGGTGTGGTGAAATTCTGTTAAACTTTGACACATGATAGATCTTAATATTTCAACATTTTTACAGCATAATATAAGGATCAAATAATTTCCCAATAATCTTAAATTAATAATTAGCCTGATTATGAATAAACCTCAGTCATCCCCTCATCAGACAATATGCCTTATAAAGTCATGGCTCATTAATTTTTCTCACCTTGTTTCCCTCATGTGGGAAGGTAAGATCATAACTCTTATGGGGGCACACTTAGAAACAATAAAAGTGTTCAATGAGTGATGTCATACCACATGGTCACTTGTAGACGGCAACCTTAAATACAACTTCTTGTTAGCTTAACAGTCAGTTAAATTGGATGTGTTGTTTATGTCGGAATGTGAATCGGAGGATGAAATATCGGTTCCTGACTCTTGATTTCAGATCATGAACTTATTATAAAAAGTTTAAGGCTCCGCCACCATTAGGTTACCACGACATGCAATTGTTGTTTTGATAGAAAATTCAATTCTTTAACTGAAGAAGCACTTAAAGCTTACGCAGTGCTTTTTGTTCGTGTGAAAAGACTAGAACGGCAGTCTCTAGACTTTTGATAACTTTATTAACTGGTACAAATACATAAAGTCTCATGTGAGGTGCAATTAGAACTGAGTAAAGATGGCTACCAAAGATAAATAACCAATGAGATAGTCTCTAGACTGTCACATGACTGCAGGTGCAGGTGTAAGGTGGGAAGCCTGTGGCACCTCTGGTGTTAACTCTAACTGCAGTCTTTAGACTATGGCGCTCCTGATGGTAACTCTGACCGAAGTCTCTAATCCTTTAACAGTTAGAGTAAAACTCTATTGAAATTCTATTCTATTCTATAAATTCTATTTTGTCTGGATCAAAGACCCAGCATGGAGCTGTATCGGATGCAGTGTCATCATGAAACTTAGGGAAGGTTTATCCTATCTAATCATACAGATTGGACACAGCACGAATTAAGATTAACCTTCTTTGTTCCACTAATTAAAACACTGATCATTTTCATTTCCCAGAAAGGCATCGTAACAATATATCTCAGTTAGTGATTGACTGGGTCTTTTGTACAACATGGAGGAAACAGCTGCTGAATTCTAAACGTGTGTTAATCAACAGCAGCATTGCAGAAAATCGGTGAATCTTGAAAACAACAGAAAGGAAACTCCTGCCATCAGTGCTTTTGTTATCAAGGAAAGAACAGTATAAAAACATAGCTTCTTCATTTCCTCCCATGAAAGCAGTTAATTAAGTAGGATAACAATGCAATTCCCTGGTCTACTGATATGTTTTGAAGACATGTGAGTAGCTACAATATCTTATTATTACAATGTGTGAAATCTGACAAAAGAACAGAAATATAAAGTCAGATCAAGTATATGAACATTTAAAACAAGCAGAGCGTTTTCATCAATTTAACGTCCATTCTTTAACACAACAACAAGCTTTAAATTTTGTATGTTGGTTTATTATAAAACGCTGGTCTGGTATTGTTATATAATAAACCAACATTATGCTACATTTTGTTGTGTTATGGATGTGCATTAAGTTTATGAAAACGAGCTGCTGGTGGCGTTAGGTAACAAACCACTCTTAACGCTTAAAAGGATGGGCATTAAGTTTATGAAAACGCGCTGAAGATCTGCATCAAATGATTGACAATATGCATGGGAGGGAACAAAAGTCAAACTATCCAAATAAGTCATTCATGTGTGATTCATGAATAGGAGTCAAGAAAAATATTCGTTTAGATCGTGACACCATGTATTTCAAGCAGTGAAATGAAATCGTTTTTTTAGTATAACTTAAGTAAAATTAGAGTTTAAATTTTGTGAAATATTTTATTACGATTTTTTAAAACATGTAACGATTTAGCCTACAAATGCACTGATGGCGTTTTTTATTATGTTTTTAAGGAGAATAAAAACGAAGGTAGACTAAAGACAGTTTACGGTGTACAGACATATTCATCTGGTTGGACAGAAGCAGTGCACTTGACAGTCAAAACGTGGTCTTACATCAGAATCCCTTTACTCACATAAGCGAATTCTGACAAAAACAAATGACGGACAATTTATGCAGCAGACTGAAATAAGGAGAAAAGTTAGGCTGATTTTATATATTCCCAAAACAGCTTCCGAAATCAGTTTCGTTCAATTCGGGAATACGGGGTACACGGAATGGGAACTCCATACCCCTATGTACACAAGAACGCCTTCCAATCAAAGGCCGAACCGCCCGCTTCGCAAATAGTCATTAAAACACAAATAGAAACTAAAATGCAAATAGTTATTAAAACATAAAAAATTACAAAAGTCTAGAAATTTGACCTTCAAATAATCTTAACCTTCAAATTACCTTGACCTATATTTTGATTTTGATCCCTTACTTGTCTCAAACATCATAACATGTGATATTAGTACATCATACTACTAACAATTTTAAGACTCAAAATGTGTCATGTTGGTGACAGAGGGAGGGGGTTGGTCTGCCAGCCAATGAGGTGGCCTCTCTGCCAGACATAAATTATGTTTATGAGGTGCCATCCCATGATGCCTTCCAGACAGACCCCCCCCTCCACTTTTTATTGCTTTGACACTTTTTATTGCTATGACCCTGAACTTGATCCAATGACCTTGATACTCAAACTTGACTTAGATATTATGAAGATGTACCACCATACCAAAAATAAAGTTTCTAGGTCAAGTGGTTCAAAAGTTATAGCCCAAACAGACAGACAGACAGACAGACAGACACACACACACACACACACACACACACACACACAAACACGACTGAAAACATTACCTTCCCGCATACACGGGTGGTAAAAATTGATACTAATTTTGTGTAATGTGAGAACTAAGGAATTGAGCCAGCCGGCCGTGGCTCAGTGGGAGCGCACTCGCTTGACGAGTAGAATTGCCTTGGTTCGAGCACCACTGCTGCTCGCCTCCCGTTATGTACAGATTTCTGCACAGTTTGTCCCTTAACTTTGACTGCAAGAGGTTTTATACTTTTAATATTTTATTAATTTAGAAACTGGGTCACAATGTACAAGTGAAATAGTACTTACTGGAAGGTTGTTTATACTGGGTCTGACATGTGCTGCTTGTCCAGTTACAGATATGTGTTCTCTGGTTATATTCTGCCAAATGAGTCCATCTCTCAATTATGAGAGTATCCCTTTTATACATGCAGTAGCTTAGTAATTTAGGATTAATTATCTGCGGGTGGTCAGAGTATCCAGTACAAACTGCCTTGCACCAGTTATCCAATAACAATGCACAATAGTATGAATTATAATTAGGTAGCAAATAGAAGGTATCAAATGGTGCTATCTGTAATTGATACGATAATTAATAAAGACAGATATTACAGATGACAAATAGTATGATGGTTCCTTATTTATTTGTATATAACACTCCTCTGCTTGCATGAAGATGACCAGAAGGTGACCCTGTCCTACGCATGCTTATCCAGTGTACACACCTATTGGTGGAAAAGGTAGGTGAAGCACCAGACGTGACCTTTTGGATCACCGCATGCAAGAAAGAAAGAATGCAGGAGAGAGATCCAGCCTGGTTTTAAAAGCCTTGCGGATGGTCACACGAAGTCCAAAACAGGGGTAATCAGTGACCCCACAATTGGAGCCGGTTCCAACAACGAATTTTAAAAGAAAAATGCTCTATGAATCATAATACGTATTTTTGTGCATTTTCCACACTGATGTTTGTAAATAATTGTAGTCATACAATTATAGAGCACCATGAATATTGCTTGTAATGTTTTGTACAACATGATTATCAGCAGATAATGATAAACTGTATGTTGCCCTGGCGACAAAAAACACAAATATACATCTCGGATCATGACTTTCAACTTAAGCTGTGGTATGTCTTCTGTGAGGTGTGCAACTTCATTTCACTTGACAATCCTATAACTAGTTGTCTCCTGGCATTTAACAGCTTCATAAATGTTAAACATTCAGATATTGACGTCAATTCAAACCCACAAAGATGCTGTCTACCATGTCTTTTAACTTCAGAAGTTCTCACTGAAGTTAAAAGACGTAGTAGACAGCATCTTTGTGGGTTGTAATTCTATTAATTATCAACATATAATTCTCAATTTCTTCAACATGTCAGTATGCTGAAAGCTTGGCAACCTGCAATTGGCATTTGTGATGAGAATGATACGTGAAATAATTGTAACACGAACATCATTTGTACATCTAGTCATTGCATCGTTGTCCTTACTAGGAGGCACCCGTCATTTGGACGGTTAACGGAATCTAGTACCTGCCATGTGCTTTTGTTGACTTCATTTTCAGCCAATGAGTATGTCCCCTGAAACTTTATTATTCTGTCCTATGATTGGATGGTCCTATGTTATTTACAGGTTCACTTTTTGAACCCTTAAAATTTTGTCTATTTTCTACCTGATTGGTTATAAACAGTCCAATATGGACACAACGGCTGCAGGAGGCCAATCTGGGGAGGTGCAAAGCGAGGATGATGAGGCTGAGGCAATAGATCAAGCAAACCCGAACATCGATCAGACAACGGGAATTGTGCTAAACTTTCCCGTGGAAATGGGCGGACCCCAACCTCAGCGACCCTCTGGAGGTACGGACAAAAGTATTGAATACGTGGAAGTTGGGTCAGCGGCTTTCTATATGCCAAGAATGGAGCCCATCACGCCACCACAGACAGACGAAGCTCCAGTGATCGACAGTGTGAAGATTCTGATAAACGAGCAGGAGTTAAAGATTGCGGGGCAATTGCAAACAGGGAACATGGATCCAGTCTCGGAGGCACAAGCGGATAGCTTGCCAAGGGACGTGGATCGAAATATGGCCGAGCTGGAGGACAACAGTGAAAATGATGGAGCCCCTAGTGAGAATTCCCAGGATGAGGTGCAGGACTTTCCGCCCTCTGCCCCATCATCAGGAGATGAGTCGAGGCATACGCCTTCTTGTTCTCCACCACGGCAATCACCGACTAGAGAAGAGAGTGCAGGTGCCCAGTCAGAAGCTACACCCCTATATTCACCAGAGCGGGAGCCGGTGGAGGCTTCATCGCCACGGGAAGGATCCCCGGCACAACCGGTGGGTTCCACACATCAGCAAACACCGATGGGGTCCCTATTCGATACACCAGACTCCACAGCTGCATGCTGGCAGGGAGGGAGAAGTGAGTCGCCAGGGGATGACCAGGAAGAACCTGTGTCATGCCCCAGAACACTGTCAGCAGCTAAGAAAGGACGCAAAAGACAGAGGTCTCCGTCACCAGACAGTGATTCATCACCGGCGGCATCGCCAGTGAGGAGACCCAGGAAGAAGAAGGCTACACAGGTCACAAGGCGACGAGCCCACAAGCCAGCTAACCAGAAAACAACCTTGCTGAATCTCGACGCGACTGAGTCAGAGGAGGAATTTAATCCTAAAAGAAAGGATCACGGTAGATGGCCTATGACTGAAGCAATGAGACTTGCAATGGAGAATAGAGATTGTATCCGTGGTTTAGGCGTAAAAAGAGGTCAGAGTTCCCCACGTGGATATTTCATTCCAGGTCCAGGACCGTGGATCGTGTCCCGCACCACTGGCAAACGGATGTATCGACGAAGATGGATGCCAGGGGAACAGGCTCTGAACGAAATACGGCATTATCAAAAAGGAGCGTGTTTACTGATCCCCAGTATCTTGATTTCCCGAGTAGTACGTGAAATCTTGCAAGACATTGGGAAAGCCTCAGGGAGATCATTCCGTATCACGGCTGGCGCAGTCGGAGCGATCCATTGGTCAGCGGAAGCATTTATTGTCGGTCTTATGGAGGACACCAACTTGTGTGCCCTTCACGCCAAACGAAAGACGATCACCAAGAAGGATATCGAGTTGGCTCGCCGAATCCGTGGTGAAAAGGCTTAAAAGGCTAAAAAGGGACACGTACACATACGGTGTACAGATATTGTGAACACTGTTGAGACCTTTAATATTTTAGTTTATTTTCTTTAGTTAAAATACCTTTTATTTGTTTCTGATCTGATGGTATAAACTAGTTAGCTTGGTTTCTAAAGTTCATTTGGTTTTAGAGTATATTAGATATTTATGTTGTTTTATTTGATTTGATTATTTTTGGGCTGCCTTAACGCCAAGACCCGTTTTTAGGAGAGTGTGGCAGACCCGCCTTGTTTTCATGTGGTCTATTGTATTTTATGTAGCGTCATATGTGCGTACAAGAGATTGTCGACTTACTGCGTATTAATTATTCGGGAACCTTAAACGGGGGATAAAATGGTAAATCAAGGTAGGGTAACTTTGGGTTAACTACTTGATTCATCTTGATAAAATGCAGAATATTTGAATATAAGTGAAGATGGAGTATGTTGAAAGCTCGGGAGGTATCATCAGAGGTATGTCGGTAAATTCAAGACCGGGGAGTGGGGACTGTTATTGTATTAGAACGTTATCTTTATTTAAACTCGGAATGAACAAGGTAGCTGATATTGAGAACCAGCTAAGCCTTGGAGCGTAGATAAGTAAGGAACATATCAGAAATAGGAACGTACGGTTTAGTGCTAGATGAAGGATTAAGCTAGCTAGCCGCGAAAGTTTGTAGAAAATAAATAAAAACCCAATATTAAAAGGGAATACATGTGGTTGTTGTATCGCAGTGGTATCGAAACTAAGGGTTAGATCGTTAAAAGAAGTGGTTGTTCCGAAACAACGACGAAACTCCAGCGTGACGTGGGGACACGTCAAGGTTTGGTGGGGGAGAGTGTAA
>JBCAUI010223195.1:0-16593 GCA_038406195.1 Haplosyllis anthogorgicola
CCCCCCCCCCCCCCCCCCCCCCCCCCCTCCCCCCCCCCCCCCCCCCCCCCCCCCCCCCCCCCCCCCCCCCCCCCCCCTCCCCCCCCCCCCCCCCCCCCCAACCATAACACCTGTCAAATTTTATTGTTATTCATGTAGTATTTACTAATCTACAACATCACAATACCACTGACAAAAAATAATGTTCTAAATTCAGCAATAATCATAAATAATAGCAAATATTATTCCAAAACATCTTTGCTGACTGTGAAATTGTTACTTGTTGCCTCAGAACTGACATTTTTACTTGTATGAAATTTCTTTCGATTAGCCTATTCACAATTTTCGTTTTATAATGAAACACTTCAAAAGAGGCAATTGCTCAGGTATTTTTGTATTAAAGGCATTATGTTTCATTATGCTTATGTAATGGAGACAGAGTTTGTAGAATAAATTGGCATAAAGTGCTAATTCGCTCATATTTTTACTTCCAATATTCATACATTAACTTGTTTCGTTACGACTTGATGTGTTATCTGCCAAAAAGGAAATGCACTATGTAAGTTCTGCTTAGTTCAACTTGTGAATGACACCTGAAGCAGTTTTGTGGGATTTTGTTAAAGTCACGTCAAAAACAGTCGTAACCAAGTAGTATACATGTACATGAGTTACCCTTCACGTGTTTAATGTAAAATACGAAACAAGGTTAACTTGTGCAGCTTTGTCCGTTAAAGACCAATTATATAATAATTACTACCTTGATACTTCCTGCAAATAATTACCGCTAATGAGGCTCTTCATTTGCCCATGAATAATGGGAATATTACAAGTAATGATTTACTTTAGTCCGTATTCCAAGAAACATAGGAATTACACATAAGTGCATGTTGTTTTGTTGTTCTTTGGGTTTGTTTTTTTTGGTATTTTTTAACACCTAAACTTATTGCTCTCAGAGAAAAACTTAATGACTTCCTAAACAGGTCGGATGTAGTTGTGCATATCCATTAGATTGATATGTTTTAACGTAATCTACTTCAAATGTACATGTGATCAATACAAACGTTATACTGTTTATGCATACAGTTTTATTGTTGTTTTATTATATCTAATTTATGTCATTTTACAGAAAGCTATATTTATTCACTGATTATTTTTTGAAAACAAGTTATTTTTATAGACTTTCTTTTAAGAGTATATATAAAAAATAATATATGTCGCCAGTAATTGAAATTATAACTTATAATTACACGCCTTTTAAGAGTTTCTGTTAATTGCATCTTTGCAGCTATTTACAATACTATTTTGATATTCATTAAAGGGAAGGCGTTGTCTTGGAAAATATACAATGTTTCGTAACAAGGTTTTAATAATATTTTTTTTTTTTGAGAATTGTTTAATAAATTGGTTTCTTTAATTGTATTACAGAATTCAGTAAACGTGATTAAATGAAATACAAGATAATAAGCTAAGCTTTCTTTTTTAGTTTTGCTGCCTAATCAGGCACATTCACCTAATTATCTTTTCTAATTTGGTGAATTTGCCTAAATTTATTGCCTAAGTAGTCAAATTTGTCTAATTAGGCAAACAATAAATAGAAAAGACCTAAATGCCTTTCAGTCGAAGGCCCATTGTCTGCTTCACAAGTATTCATTAAAATGGTCATAGAACTTAAATTATAATAGAAATTACCCGAAAAGGTTAGATTTGACCTTCAAATGACCTTGATGTTCATTTTGACCTTGACCTCATTTATCAGTCATAAGGATAATAACATTAGAATGGAAGATATCAGTTGAAAATTAAATTTTTATCCTTGTGACCTTAAATATGACCCAATGACCTTGATACTCAAACTTGATCTTCATAATATGAAAATGTACCTACATACAAAAATTGAAGTTTCTAGGTCGAGGAGTTCAAAAGTGATAACCTGAACAGACGGAAGGACACACACACAGATCGACCGATAAACATGACTGAAAACATTACCTTCCCGCATACGCAGACGGTAAAAAACTCGACAGTAGGATGAATGTAATAAGATTACTTATAAGTTAGAAACAAGTGTATGTATCACTGCAGTTACATCCCAAGAAACGTATTCCCGATTGTGTTGTCGAGTTACGTGACTTTATTCCCTACATTAACAAGCGACAAAAACGGCCTAAAGTCATCTGAAGCCAATTGGTATGTTTGGCAAGAAAACTGTTACACGTCAGGCCTCAAAGTTGTTTTTCAGCGATGAAAACAACAGCGAAGTAAAAAGACAAAACGTACTGGTTGAAATGTAAAAGTTTTTTATTCATTAAAGTTTCTGTTTATTATTGATAACCACAAATATCAAATGAGAATCACACAATTTTCAGCAGCTTCACGCAAGCACACATTGCATTCACAACAATCACATTTTCAGTCTCACACTCATATTTTCCGTACTACATATATTTTAATGCTTTTGGTAAATTGATAGTTACCAGAAAAAATACAAGGATTCCATTTACTTTACACTCACTAATTTTACTATAAAGTGTTTCGCATGGTATTTAATATGGAGAACATTTGAAATTCAGCACGAGACAGCTTTGATGTGTTTCATCTGTAGCAAGAAATGAAAGAATGGAAAACCTGCTTCAAACGACTTAACATGAACCGGTGCTTTGTGTCTGTTATTACATTCGACATTAACAACCAGACACAAAGTACTCAACAAGTATCGTGTCTAATATAGACGCGTATTTAATAAGCATCTTACAGCCCAAGTCGCTATGCTAGATTTTCAGACCGTGTTGTATGCCAAAAATTAGGGCATAAATTTTCTTAATTTGGATGCGGTTTTGGGAGGTAAATGTAAAATTTGGATTCGCATTTTTAAGCTGCCCCACCTCCAACCCAAACATCAAGAAATACTGGACCTGCAATTGCTAAAATAAAATTCCTTGCGAATACCGATATACGATATGAATTTTTAAAGGAAAATTTATCAATTACATTACTATTGCAAAAGCATGGGCAAAGTTTCACTGGTTAGGCTTGAGGTTAAATGTCACTGGTGTCAATACAAGATTGATAGATACCGAGGCAAAAAACCATCACAGCTTAAATTTCAAAGTTAAACTGCTCAGGTAGTCGGGTCAGGAAAGACAAATCCTGAACTTGGAAGGGTTGGTACATGTACTGTATTGTAATTTTACCGGATATTTTCGAATTTTGCCCACTTGACGTGAAATTTAATCAAATTTTGAATTCAGAGCAACAATATCCAGTTGTCTATGTCATAATGTACACTCCTCCCCCGATATATCAATATCGCTTATATCGATATCCCACTTATATCGATACAATCTCTTGCAGTCAGTCAAATTAAAATATATAGACATTTGTTCCGCTTATATCGATATCCCGCTTATACAATTTTATGTCGCCAAATTTATCGAAATAACCGGGGAGGTGTGTAGTGGCTCACCTACACGCCATTGTTGTTGCCACAAAAGGGCATTTCTCATCTATTATCCGAGGTTAAAATTTCGAAAATCTCCCGTAACAATTAAAGAATCACCATTGATGAGCAAAATGCATTTCAAACTCACTGCAAATGCAGATGGAGGTTAGACTGGTTAAAATTTACAACTCTTAGTATGATTATGGAGTAAGACATTTTGACAGATACACATAATAATCTATTTGCTTTCTATTTGCTTACAGAGATTCAGGAGTCGGCCACTTTTGGCATTTGTACATCGGGTTGGGTATCTTGTGAACTGCTTAGCTAAAAAAGCAAGAATACATACATTTTCGATATACATGTACATGCACATGCTTTCATTGGAAAGAAAAATACTTTTACTTCAACGACAATTCCCTGTTGTTATACACATCATTTCTTGCACATAAATTCTGCATGTATGTATCCTTTTCACAAATATGCCAATAGTACATTCACTCATTTTAGGTTCACTATATTTTAACCATTTGCATAATATTATAATTCTCTCGATACTAAAAGCTTTAACATAGCACAAGGTTCCGAGTTCTGCTTTTCTGGTGTACACAATACATTGAGTTTCAGATTTTAGAAATATAAAACTGGGTTATAAATTTCTTTCACGTCTTTCACATGTCCTAGACGCGTAACATTTCAAGCCTAATCTAAGCAAACACAAGTTTATACTTCTAAAATCTTTGTCAAGCTGTTTAACATTTTTATGCAAGTATGGCACGACAATGTACATCACACATATCTGGTAAATAAATAGCTGCGACTAGATTTGTATACCTTGAAGTATTTTGAATCATGCATACCATGAAATAAAACAATCTCCCCAAGTGTGAGTTGATACACATGTATGTATAATGAGAATACAGTAGAATCTGTCTTGAGCGGCATCTGTCTTGGGCGGCATTTTGCTTTTTTACGGCAGTTTTTTTTCGAAATGAATCTTTAATATTCATGTTTATTTTATCTGTTTTGAATGGCATTGCTGCCTTTTACGGCATTCTGGTCATCCAAAAGTTTGGTGCCGCCCAAGACAGGTTTTACTGTACGACAGTTGCTTGATACTTTTCCTGTATTATAAAAAACTAACTAACGAGCGCACAACTTTGTGCAGAGAAATTCCCTCTCTCTTTTTTTTTTTATAAATCTACTCTTTTGTCACGACTTAAAACAAAGACAAAAATGTGAATAGTATACGACCAGGACTGATCACTATTGTATTCAAATTTTCGTCCGCTGTGATGTTAAGAATACAAAGAAAATAGATTGGGCATACCAGACATAAGATACGAGATTTTACTATGTATGCGAATATTTTATTGAAATAGGGCTGTGTGGTGGCAACACTCTACAGGACTTCTTTTTGTGTCTAAGTGAATAACTTGTAAAGGGCATTGAATGTGCCACACAAATCACATTTTAACATTCAAAACTGTGTCTAAATGTACAGTCAACCAAAACTAGACTATCTTCTGGGCTTGTTGGTCAACACAAACGCGTTAACTGCTGCCATTGACATAATAGCAACCCAGCCCTTTTCTAAATACAGGTACATTAAAAAACTACTTCCTTATTCCGGATATGAATTACATACACTTAAAAGTTTCTTTTCAAGTGATAAAAAATATTAAAATGTTTTTCATGAATCTTGAATGATGTCTAAAAATAGCAGCCGCATGTAATGGTCACAACCACAATGTTACAAAAGCTATCACATCACGAAGATATCAATTTTCTCTTGTGTGGTCGTAAATAAACGTTATTCAACTTTTCACTTTAAAAAATCTTTTCCTGTACACTTTAAATCTTATTTTATTCCTGTATGTGGAAAATCCCAAAACATCTAGACAGTGTAAATTTTTCATTACGTAAGTACACTGCTGTAAAATGTAATGAGAAAATAGGTTGATAATTGGGGACTTTCCTAATTATTTCGAAAGGAATTGCAAGTCCAACGTTTGGTAATGTAATCTAAGGTTTTAAACTAAGGTAGCATTCTTCCTGCTATGTAACATAACAATGTAGTTTTGAATACAGTCATAATGCTCTGTACAGAATCACATTACACAACTAGCAGATACAACTTAAAGATAGATAACTCAAAATACACGAAGTGCATGTCCCCCGATATGTAACATAACATGAAAATCGCTGACGGTGTGACTACCATATTTGCCCTAAACAATGCACATCTGCCCAATATTTGTCTCAATTGCAGTGGATAACGCAAAACTTCAAACTGGAACAATTTACAAATGGAAACAATCTTGCGTCATTTAACGTTTTGTGGTAATAAAGTATACTATCTGAATCTTGGTCAAGTTACATAACTTAAGAACACAGATAAAATAAATGTGTTATTGAGCAAAAATACTAAGTTCTGGGTATTGGCCATGGGTATAAAGAGCACACATTAGAGATTCTTAATTTACGAACCTGAAGTGTGAAAAGGAAGGCATAACGAGTATCGCTATAATTATATCAGATCCATGTCTAGTGTTAAATTATCCAACAAAAATTATTACTGCAAAATTAACAAAAACACATTACAAATTCAAACACCACCGGAAAATATATAAATAATTCGACAAAAGTCAAACTCAACTTTGTCACGTATGGATAACTGTAAAAACAATTTTTGTTAACGTTTAATACTACTTACATTAATCATGGAGCCAAGAAAATGTAAGATGTGACCCCAAAAGCTTCGTTCTGTATTTAAAATGCATGGTATTATGGACACGGAGTTTTGATATCACACAACAAAAGTTTGTTACATGCAGGGGACAAAGAGAGTAACATTGAATGATAATGCTTATCAAGATTTTTGCTTATTTTCTAAGTCTGATTATTTTTGTAAAATGCCTGATTTACAAAGGGCCTATGTGTAAATTGCATGACAGGCCCCTGCATGTATGACTTCATTACACAGTGTTAAAGTGGTATGGTTTGTTAACATATCAGAATGAGGATGAAAATGATAGCATCTGGAACGAAAAAGAAAACTACATATCACAACCATCAACCACAATGTTAAAGCAAACAGTTATCATTACCACTATTCGGCCTTAACCTTTGAGCTATCCACAGCAGACGGTTGCCGGTTTTCCTCTGAAGTACTCGCCTTTGGTTCGTATTTCATATCTTCATCTTCCTTCAGTCGTTCGAGTTCTTCTTCTTCCTCCTGCATCAGCTGTTGATAGGTGGTGAATAGCTTTGCGTACTCTGGCTTCTTCTCTGCATATGCTTTGAATTCATCTACCAAACAAAACCAATACATTATAACCAATGCGTTCGTGTAAGTAAAATAGCAGTTCTGTTGTAATGGTTTAATTCTGCGACAGCCCACTTTGTGCTTTTGCCGGTAAATATGTTAAATGCTTCAGAGAAAAGTAAATGTCCCAGTGAGAGTGTACAGCAGTGCTGTACTAAGTGTTCCCTATCCGTAAATGTTTTGGGTTGGGTTATTATGTAATAGCTCCTATGGCTGCTAAGGCTGGTCTATTTGTAGCTTTGTAGGCAGTTTTACAGTTTAATCCGCATTTAATATGGGCATGCCCTGTAACATGTTAATGTTACAAAATTACTTTTTGAGATTTGTGTTTTAAATTGGGAAACCCTAACCATATGTTATCTTTTCGTCCGCATCTGTATCGACTTGAAGGAATAGATGATGTACGTCAACATCACTCATGCCGAACGCACGGTGCAGTATATCGGAAAGCTCGTCTTCACTGATATAGCCTTTGCCTCCCTTGTCAAAGGCCTATAATATACATTGAATTTTAAAATCCACTTTAATATCAATATGTATTTGATAGTGCCACTTTTCTGTTACAAAATTTTTGCTACGCTACATTATTTAATTGCAAGTCAGTCTAATAATTCCATTTTGTACACAAATGGAAACTAGGTAATGCAACTAAGAAGTGGTCTTCTGTGTTTCCATTAAACAAGTAATTTGGGCTTTTCCGAATAATACACACCTGGAATGCAAGTTGAATGGTGTCTTCGGTATTTGCTGGTATGGACACAACCGACAAACCTATCACATACTCACGAAAATCGATCGTTCCCGATCCATCCTACACAGAGAAAAACATAAATAAATGCTGATACATACAAGATTTAATAGTGTCATAAAACCAGAGAAATGTTTATTTTAACTAGTTAAACATATTTATTGCACTTAAATATTTCCTGTTTGACTGTTATGAAATAGTGATAATTAACAAGAGATACATTGCAATGATAGCAATACGCGGTTAAATTGAGGTGTAAGCTTTAATGGTATCAAATTTAATTTAAAGAACTTATTGAATGCTGATTAATATTAATGCCGATTCGCTGACCCTGTCGTAAAGTTCGAACATCTCCCTGAGAGGCTCCGATATGGGTACATTTAAATGTGCTGCAAACTGCTCCAAGTTCACCTGACCTGTACCTTTCTGCGCCATTTTGCAAAATTCATCCAGGAGTGACTTGATGTTGTCGAAATTCATACTACAAAGTGATGAAACAAAAGCTTCTAAATTTGTATAAATATCCATGGCAAAAAAACACCCTCGTGATTACTTTCACAGAATATTTTGGGAATAACATTTCCATTTTAATAATGATGCGATATTTTAGTAACATTCATCTTCATTGCCTGAATACGGCACCTATAAATTTTTAACATCTTACCCGAGTTTCTTGCTAAGCTTGGCAAACTCAACAAGACCTGCTGCACTCGGTAAATCTAACTTGGCAGCATAATTCATAAGACGTATGTCCTCGTAGCTGTGGTCTGTCATAGGAATATCAAGTGCTCTGAAATATTACAAAAAAGTTATGTGAGCGGTACACGCATAGAACATACCTTACGAGCTCAAAATTGCCCTCCTAAGACATTAATTCAAAATACATTATATCTAAGTGTAGAGCATTTCATTACTCTACACTTTTAGTACAACTTATGAACTCACGACATATTATCCAATACCTTCAAGAGATCTGTACAAGAAAAGTTCTCACTGAAAGACTCCCGACGGTATGAAGTCCACATAAGAAATCACAAATCATGTGGTCGACCACACGACATCCAAAACAAAACATCATTTTCCTCTAATTTAATAAGACGGTTCAATTAATCTCGCACGTTCAAAAGCACATTTTTATCACGCTCTTTAACATGCCAGTTCTGCATATGCAGTAGTGAGAAGTACCCCTTTCACATGTAGACGGTACAGTTTTAATGGGGTCTTACAGTAAGAATATCTTTTGGATTACACCTTATGGATTTTGATATTATGTGCATTGCTCTAAATAATATTAAAACAAAATGCCGTTTTACTTTCCATCAATATTTCTGTGTCACTTGATGCAAATGTCAGTGCTTTAAGTTTACGTGCAAACTAGAAGTATCAAATTACATCGGTGGATCCTGCTCACTTTCACATGGTGACATTCATCATCGCTTCAGACAATACGAGGGAAAAGCACATGTTTGTGAATATGATACATGTGCAGTAAGTGTATTGCTCCTCTGTACCAGAGCAAAACGTTGAAGGTAACATGTAGAAAAAAATTCACAACGTTCGCAATTAAAACGAAGCTAATTAAAACCAAAAAAACATAATTAGTACAACACATCCTTATGAATGCGGTCGT
This sequence comes from Haplosyllis anthogorgicola, assembly GCA_038406195.1. NCBI lineage: Eukaryota > Metazoa > Annelida > Polychaeta > Phyllodocida > Syllidae > Haplosyllis > Haplosyllis anthogorgicola. The sequence continues at coordinate 9,125 of JBCAUI010223195.1, forward strand.
TTAGTAAAGAGCGACGTTTTCTTGACCTTGAGACGCCTTTTCGTGATTCTATGCGGTAGCTTTCTACGACTAAAATAAACTTACTTTGCCATCAGCCGACGGACGTTGGCGGCGTAAAGTTTTGCATCTTGTTTTTCTTCTTCACTCGGCGTATATACAGGCAAATACTGCAACAACACAAATATATATGTAGAAGAGCAATGTAAAAAGTGCTTAATCACTGCTTATATAAACGCAGATATTTAATTTCTTTTCAAAATCATGTATGGTTTTAAATGGAAAGGCTATTAATCCCCGTTGTCTCACAACCACCAATTAACTACATTGTGTTAAATTATTTACCTCTATTTCCATCTGGTTATGAAATTGGCACAGTGTCAGCCACAGAAGGGTTAACCTGTAAAGCAATGAGCAACTATAATTAGCCCACAGTATGTTTAATCAATATTTAGTAGAGCTGGAACAGATATTCGAAATACCTATAGAACTAGGTTTTTATGAGCTACTTTCGGTAACTGGTATGAAAAGTTGTATATTGATATTTTAAACCTTATATGGAAAATGTTTAAATCATTTATTTAACTTGGATTTACTTAACTTGCAAAGAGTGATGACTGATATACTTTCCTCTTCATTCATAAATAAGAATTACATTAACTTTACCAAACAGTTAAATTATGTAATTGTGGTGGTATTGTAATACAAGAATGTATCAATACAAGAGCAATACATATTTGCAAAACCAATATATAACGATATATCTTCGTTACAATAGACCGGTAACTGGTATTGATGAGCACCTTTCGGTTCCAGCTCTACTTTCATTTAATCTGCGGTAAATGATATAGTTGAAGCCATTTGTTAACAGTGGAAGGAATTGTGGACATGGTTAAAATTGAAAAAAGGTAATCACAACTGTACATGCATTTCAGGCCATGCAGTATTTTGATCAGCTGAAGGCTTCTGAGGACGGGTGGAAATTGTGTGCCAATGCCCTGACTACTGGTCAAAATCTGTAAGCTCCTTCATAATAATTATTCAAAATACTTTCTGTTACTCGGGAGATATTGCTTTGTAATATAAAAAAAATTACGCATGCATGTATATGGGTTTTTTTTAGAAATGACCACATGCGATTCTTCTGCTTCCAAGTTATTGAATATTATTTGAAGACTGGGTACAAGACTTCCTCAATAGCTGACCACAATGCTGTTAAAACCCTCTTGCTTGGATGGCTTGAGTTGCAGGTATGTTAAAATGTTATCTTGTGTTGCAAAATTATCTGTGCGAGCTTCAAGATAAAAGAATTAAAATTTTTAATAGTTCTTATATTATGAAACTTACAGATGAATTGATATGTCTGTACTGTTTCAGTGTGTTGGTCCAAATCGCGACAAAAATTTTGTTCGAAACAAAGCAGCCCAGATGTTTGCCCTTGCTTGCACAGTTGATTACCCTCAACGTTGGCCAACATTCTTCAATGACCTGCTACAAACCTTGCATCTTGGAGAAACAGCAGTCGACATATATTTGAGGATATTAAAGGCAATAGATAGTGAAGTGGTTGACAGAGAAATTACGCACACTCAAGAGGTACAATGTGAAAAATTCTTACGTTAAAACGATTTCTCAAATTTATCAATGTCAAGGTTGAAAAATAGATTATGTATTGGTGAAATTTAGTCAGCGTAATGTATTTAAGAATTAAATATTACAGGAATCTGCACGTAATACTGCACTAAAAGACTATATGAGAGGAGACTGTGTTCCAAGAATGGTTGATTCTTGGTACTCCATAATTGTAAGTACATGTACATTGTTTCTGTGCAATAAATAAAAAAATTACGGTAAGCAACATCGCGAAACAATTTTTCGAATACATATACACATAATATCAAAAGATTAAAGAAGAAACATGTTTAGGAAACTTTCCATTCCTTTTGCAGACGAACTACGAGACATCTAATCCAGAGTTAACATGTAAATGTTTGGATGTCATTGGTGCTTTCGTATCATGGATAGAAATTACTCTTATTGCAAATGATAAATTTGTGTCCGTGCTACTTCGTTTCATGTAAGTTTTGGTATTATTTACAATATTTAAACGAGTTGTTGTACATGCAAAATTATGTCTCATGAACATAAAGGACCTGCAGTAGACATTGTTCCCCAGGGCTAAAGAACATTTCATATGATTAAACTGCCACATTATAAACTTGAAATGATTTTTATTCGAAGTTAATGTGTTTTTATTGGTTAATAGGTCAAACCCACTGCTGAGAGAAAGTGCATGTGATTGCATACACGAAATTATTCAGAAAGGAATGGAGCCCATGGCAAAGCTGAAACTAATTGAATCATTCATGTCGGTACTTCAATCGGCCGGAGTGTTTGCTGTCAGTGATGTAAGTTTCCTGTATGGTTTAACAAGGAGAAGTAAATAAAGTATTTGATGTACTGTTAATTTTGACCAGTAACAACTTCATGGATTGTGTTATACATTTATTTAGGATGAAGACGGCGATTATCTGGCTAAACTCTCGAAACTAATTAATGGAATCGGTCTGCAGTTAATAGCTGGATATCAGAAGTACGTACCACGAATTTCCAGCACCAACAGATTTCTGCAAAACAACAGCCTTGCCGATCCTTCAATGTTAGCTTAAAATCTATTATCAATTTTGTTTATTTGTTTATTTACTTAAATTGGTTTGGGTTTACCTGAAAACTTGTATGTGCATGTTTTCTTTTAAATTGTGTAGCAATATAAAAAGTGTGTCTCCAGTTTTAACAGCTTTGTAATAGTTTGTAGTCGGTGTGCTTAAATAAGAAAATGTGCTTTGTTTGATTACCTAGGAACCATATGAAAGATTGTAGTTAAACATTCAAGACTGGTGTGTGGGGAAATTAGCATAGTTGATAAGAAATAACTGCAGTGACAACAAAATGGAGTATCGGTTAAATTTGAAAGATGAGTTTCTAACTTTGCTTTTTATTTCAGACTAGCTAAAGCAAAAGAAGAAGAAAATGCGAAGTTGCTATTTGATGCACTCCTAAACAAGATTCCACTTATGCTAAAGTTTCTCGGAAACGAAGATGATGATGTTTCGGGTGCAGTGGGAAAGTTTTCCCACGATTGGTTGACACTGCTGAAAACCCTCAGGCCACTTAATGATACTCTGAAGCAATCTGTGAAGGAACTTTTGTACATTGTGATACGCAAGATGAAGTATGACGAGTCCTATTGTTTCGAAAGCGAAGTAAGTATGGCCATGTTGCACTTAACGAGTAAGTTTACACTTAGAAAATAGCTGTGAGAATTTAGACCGGATACGAAGGCTTTTGTACAAACTAGTTAGTGTCACTTTTGATAGTTGATGAGCTTTGCAGATAGTCTATATCAGTTCCTATCTCCACAATAAAATTTGGTTCCGCAAATGGTAACCAACCGATAAAACCAACTATCGAGAGGGATGAAATCGGTATTCCAAATTAAGGGGTAAAAGAATAGACATCCACTTACAGCACACGACATCATATTATTTTAGGGAGAAGAAGAAGCGATGTTTGAAGAGTACAGAAAGGAGCTAAAAGTGATATTTAACAATTTGGGTGCACTCGATGCAGAATTGGTACTGACAACAATACACGACTACCTTGCTCAGGCTTTAGGACAATGGCAAACTGCAGAGTTTCAAGACGTAGAAGTAGCTATAAGCATGCTATATCAACTTGCAGAAGCACTGCCGGTAAGACCATAATTTCACATTTAAAGTAAAAATGGTGCAAAAGAATAATTCATTACAAGTTCGTTTGAACTACCTGCTCAGTACTTGGTTTTTGTATATTTCTGTGGATTATTTTAAATTTTAGCGACATTGTTTATGTTGTGATGCTACTGCACAAATAGATAATACTACGTTTGTAAAACAAGTATTTCTTTGCCAATTTTCAGACATATCACACCCTTGTCTTACCGGGAGATGCTACCAAAGTTCCAGCCTGGCAACAACTCATGAGAATGGTAAGTGTCGATCACAATTGGTCGATCACAAATGATTGATTTGCAGTATTTGTGTAAAATACTAATGGATCTGTACCGGCATGAAGCCTATTTTTTTAAATGACGTCAGGAAGCCTGTTTTTGTAAAATGACGTCAAATGCAGTTGAAAATAAATTTATAGTCTGAAATAAATCTATAGTGTACGAAACTAAAAGCATGAAATATTTCATATTATTTTCACTTTGTAGCTTGTTACAAGTGGTGTGAGCAGTCATCCACACTCAGCAGTTTCGATGCAGTTTTTTGAGACTGTTGTTCGATATGTTAAATTCTTCAACCAGGAACCACAGTACATACCCGATACCTTAGTAAGACACTTGCCACGTTTGTTCTAATGAATTATTTCAATAGCATCAGAGGATGCATGTTAGTGACTTACAGAATAGTTCTGTTGAATGTGCATGTAATGTATGTGATAAACAAATATAAAAAATTACAAAACGAAACATCGCGACTTCGGAACATTAATTCGACGTGATAGAACTCGTAGTAATTGTTAAGTTTGTTGTAGATGGCATTTCTGGATGAGAGAGGATTGAGAAACCGAACTAAACATGTCAGTAGCAGAACTGCATATTTGTTCACGAGATTTGTCAAGGATATTGGAAAGTAAGGCTTTTACGTTCATTTTATGCAGTTAATTCTTTAGTAAAAAGACATTGGAACATCAACGTTTCACCTGACAGTAAAAGCATGAACTATGCCCACAGCTTTTTATTTTTAAAATGTACTGTTTATATATTTCAGAACACACTTGCACTCATTCCTGGAAGATATATTGAAACGTTTACATGACTTGTTAGTACTAAACACACCAGATAATGGTACACGGCTTGTCCAGTTGAGTAATGAAGATCAGCTGTTCGTGTATGAAACTGCTGGTATCTTGGTAGTACAAAGTCAATTTGAACCAGAGGTAAGAAGCAACAAAGCTAGACAAACCATGTAATTGTTGTGAAGAATGACGAATTTTGTTGCCTTTGTTTTGAAGTATGCCCAAGTTCTTGATATTCCGAAAATTAAATGTGGCATAAATTAATCACCATCACGTTTTAGTGCTTTCATAATTTAGTAAAGTGTTGATGTAAATGTGAATCTTATATTTCAGAAAAAGTTGGAACTAATGCGACAACTTTTGGCACCGATTGTCTCAAAATTTGACAGTTTGCTTCAAGCTATGATTGCATCAAATCATGAACCCACACAACAGGCTTATGCCGAATGTCTCACTAATGCTATGAGTTTTGCTAGGTATGTATTTTAGATTCAACATAGCATGGAAGAAATGAAGTTGAGACTAATTTATTTCAATAGTAAATTGCACCGTTTTAACAAAGTATCTAAAGTCTTTTGTTACTTTTATTTCAGTCGTACAAGTAAAGGATTTTCCAGTTCCAATACAATGAAATCATGTGGCTGTGTTGCTGTATATACTGATACCCTACAAGTGTTCCTTAGAGCTTTAGATACACCTGTACATAGGCCTATGTTACATGCAGGTTGGTAGTCTATTATGGAAATATAATTTTGTAAAATTAAATCTTTAAAAAAAACAGCATCAGCACATAAAATACGTGTTTGATAAAAACTAAGACAATACATGTATGTGTAGTAAATGTGGAACAGCATTCCAAATTGCAGAGTAAATGTGAAACAGCTTTCCAAATTGTAGAGTAAAGCCACGCTTTTATCTAAACTTTTCAAATGTTTACCTTTTAGGTGTGCGTCAATATCTTCACCGTATGGTTGTTTGTCTCGACAGTGAGATTCTCCCATTTGTTCCCGTTGCCATGGAGAGTCTAATGAAGCATGCCGATGCCAAAGAACTATATGACTTCATTCCACTTATCAATCAACTTGTATGCAAATTCAAGGTGTGTATCTATATATCAGTGCATATTTTGAAACGAAAAGGGGAAAAAGGACAACAGTATATTTTCGGTTTTATGAACTGAAACGTTTTTTCAGGCGTTAAAACTTAGTGTCGAGTCACCACAAGTCCTAAACAGGGGTACCAATCAATGGTGACACAAAAAGTTTCCAGGGAAAAAAATATAAAGTTTTTTTTAAATTTCAACAAAACAGTCAAACTTATAAATTGTTGATATTAATTCTTCATTTCAGAAGCAAATAATTCCATTCCTTCAAACGGTATTTCTCCCTGTGGTGACAAAGATCTTTCAAGTGTTGAACATACCAGTTGATGAGAGGGACCAAGATGCAGCTAGTGACAAACGACTTTTACAACGAAGTTACTTTTCATTCATTGCTACATTGGTCAATAATAACGTGCATGAGGTTCTAAGTAACCAAGGTAATCTTCTACAAAGTGAAAACATTTTACTTGAAAGTAAATTTGTGTGAGTGTACTCCCTTTTTTCACGTAGAAGTGTTCCCATTTATCTGGTAATTGCATGTACACTTAAACGTACCAGCGTACCAATTCTAATTTATGTATTTTTAGAAAGCAACAATTTGCAGCAGGTGCTGATGACAATAATCCAAGGTGCTGTTGATATACCTGATCCTACTGGACAGAAAATCTGCTTTTCCATACTCAAGAAACTTATAGATCTCTGGGGTAAGCAAGATTTGGTTTTTACATACATGTACACTTAATTTAGATGTGCCATCCACTCTTGTGATGGGAATTGTACACTAGGTAATGACGCTAGTTTGCCACTTTTCAGGAGGTAAGGGCGGACTTACAGGTTTTGAAGACTTCATTTACAAAAGTATTGTTCCTGCCTGTTTCATGGCACCACTCAAACCAACGTTTGACCTCGGAGATGCGCAAACTATCTTGGTAGGTGAAAATTCTGTTAAATGTTCACATTAAAGACATTTTTAAAATAGTGTAGATGGGATTTTGTAATAGACGAAAGTGTAGATTGTTCTATTTAACGTTAAAAAAAGATCCCTAAACCCAATCATTTTGTATTTCTATCTTTATGTAGGCACTTAATGAATGTGCAGCTTGTTTGAAAATGGCAGAAGACAAAAGGGTAAGTAAACATTTTTGTCACCATTTAATAATTAACCGTTTTGTTCACGGCTATTACAACATGACATTATTAGTTAATTTGCGTATGAATGTTGATGCTAAATATTAAACGTCACGTTGATTCTATAATTTCAGGGAGAAGAGTTAATTGTTTACCTGCAGTCGACATACCTACCCGCACAAAATGTGGAGCCAGAACTTGCCCAACAATTTTGTCGGGCACTCAAATCTGATCCAAAGGTTTTCAGAAACTATTTCAAGGTGAGTAACGTATTATATTCTTTGGTACTATCAAAGTAGGTCAGTTTTTGGCTGATTTAAAGTAATGCTTTAAAGCAGCCTATGGAATCGGTCGTGTTATATGCCTTTTTGCCGAATTGGCACACTTCCAATTGACCTAT
>JBCAUI010223306.1:0-30977 GCA_038406195.1 Haplosyllis anthogorgicola
AAAATAATTTGTTACAGAATTTGAATAGTTGCTTGTCTGTAGGAGAAGTCGTAGTGCCGAATTTTACGAAAGTGGTTTGGTTTGGGGTGAAGTAGTCTATAAGGCACATCAGTGTTTGAAAATGTATCCATTTAAAGACCATTGTCAAGATTGGTCAAGACAGGAATCCCACGTAGATAAAAACAATACTGATGGACATACTTTTCGAAGATTCTTAGTAATATCGAATAAGCATCACGGGCAAGCAGTATACTGAAATAAAAATCAACTGTTTCGATTTTCTATTCATTGAAATTGAATAATTATTGTCTTACTTTGAATTAAGTGACATCTCATCTTTGAGACCGATTGTCATGAGAGTGTATTCAGAAGAGTTAGAGAAAGATGATGCATTGTCTTCATCGGAAAGGATATGTATCAAGTGGCCACTAGTCTTTATGTATGTATTCTTTCTGAGTGAATATAAAAGACTGATTGTACAGGTCAAAATCTAAAGTCCAAATACATCACGCATCACGCATCTGAGAAGTTTATTATATACTCTTCCGATTGAAAATCCTCAGATTTCACCATGATCTATCACGATGCTGGCAATCTGATCGTTATTATCAGGTTTTGAGTAACATTGTCTTGGCTTTTCTTTGAAATGTTCGAGAACGCGACTCGCTTGCATCTGTACATTTTTCAATAACTACTAATAATCCAAACATTTTCAGAGATATATAAATGTATGAATGAAATTTATGTTAATAGTTTGAATTAATAAGTAACAAACATGTTTATCAACATCTTCTCATCACAACAGGATTGTAGATTAAAAAAACCCCTCGATTTTACTTTTGGTGTTGTCACTATCTTTGGTGACATTTCACAGCGGCAAAAACACTAAATATGTAACTTCACCCTTTGCTATTAGACCAAGCGCAGGTTTTCTGTTGTACAAAAACGTGACAAAATCCGACTTTTCAAAATCATTTAATTTAAATTAATTTATTATTTTCTCTTATACTATCGGACTTCTACTTTCCATGTATGATGTAATTTTCCCAGTGGAAATATTTAATTGGTAATTTAATCGATGTTATGGATGGACAAAAATCTCAGTAAAGTACATGTTATCAGTTACAAACAGAATTTATTTATTTTGACACTTCTGCTTAAAAATTTCTAAGAAATATTGACAATAATACATTTTTTATGATGATTTGAAGGTAGATCTATTCAAAAAAAAAAATACAAATGTGTACTTGAAAATTAGTTTTACCTTCACTCTAACCAATTGAAAAAGTGTGTGAAATTTTGTCACGTTTTTGACAAAAAAACCACCTATTTTTGGGACGATTTCTGGTCATTCTAATTGTCTGGGAGAAAAATATAAGTGATGTACATGGATATTTATATTTTTATGAACTACAAGTCTTAAACCAAGAGTAATGTACACGAAAAATCATAATAGAATTTTAGAAGTGATCATAAACAGAGTGTGCTTTTTGTAAGGGCGAAAACCTGCGCTTGGTAAAGACCCAACGTCTGTCTTATGGTGTATTCAAAATTGTTTGATACACATTCACTTTTTTGGAAAAATAAAGTAAAAGAAAAAACGAGATAAAACAAGATGAAAATAAATGAAGAATAAATAAATGTACATGTCAGACGTCGTTCCGGCGGTATACTTGTATATTTCGCGATGAATTGTTATTAATTATTAATCAGTTGCAATGCACTGGACAAAGAGGACTAGCAAACAGTGATTTGAAGATGTAAATGCTGGTTTATTGATAGTAGCTCAACTGGAAATGATAGCAGTTATAATGATCTGGTAGTAAAACATCAATCCGGGAGTAAAACCCTATAATAATATGAAATTAGCAATGTTATGGTAGACAGTTATTCTGCAGAGTTACTTAATTAGTATAAATCGATATTGCCACTGTTTTACAGCTACTGAATATACTTTACTGTACTGATATCTGTCTTGTTGGACTAATTATCTACTATTAAGAATATCTAAATGAAGTGCAATTACCTGAGGCAACTAGAACATAGATAGATGTTGCTTGTTATCCTTTTGGTTTCTGGATTCCTTCTCGATGCACTCCTTGTGTGCACTCTATTTTATATGATTTTGGGGTGACGTCACGCATGCGCTGCATGTACCATGTCACTTCAGGGCATCACTAGTTGGCGCCATGTGACGGGAAGCATTAACCAAGCTGTATCGTAACTTTTAATACCCAATATTTATTGAATTAGTACATTTTATTGGTAAAAATATCCTTACAAGAGAATAATCTCATTTCAGTTTGCTTGGTTGGAGAGACTAGAGAGAACGGAACTTGTATTCCCTGTGGGATGGAGATGTACAAGAACTTTACTGGAGATGAGGAATGTATTCCCTGTCCCACCAACACAACCACGGTGCATATTTGGTCTGAACACTGTGGTGAGTTCGATTACAGAATTTGAAATCTTAAATTTTTGACATGACTACTAAAATTTGGGAGTGTTTGGACACAAAAGAGCTTCACCCTTTGCTATCCATGTGCATAAAGGCACTGCGTGAAATTCTATTGTTCCAAAATTTATAGCATATTTATCCATCGCAAAACTTCAAGATTTGAGGGTTACTGCATGGGGTCACTAGTTGACCTGAGATAATGAGATAATGAACATTCTATCAATTTAACTTGTCATGTACCTCAACACAATGGCACAACCTGACATCATCTTGCTTCTAAAGCTCTCCGAGTGATTTTGAAGCAATTATTTTAGTTCACATGCCTCCGCTAGAGGCACCACTTAAGTTGGAATGTACTAACAGCTGAGCATGTCGGAGGAGAAATATCTAGCTTTATCCCTGTGTGTAAAGTTCACACAAAAAGTTTTGTATGAGTTGAGATTTTTTCTTGTTTTTTTTTATTTGAATAGCATTTGAAATTTGAGGATTTTCATTCACAAAATTGTCACAGGTTACTTTTCCTAGCATTCAGAAACCACAAAAAGAGGTTTAATTTAAACTGCATATTAGTACAAATATCGTCTTGATCGATGCAATTTTACAAAAAAAAATTATCTCTTGCAAAACGTTTTTATTTGGACTACAAAGTTTTCAAACGTATTTCCGACGTTTGAGAGCGACTATTAACGCCATCTGTTGTTTTTCTGCAGAAATGAATTTCTATGTACAATTACCTTTACTTCTTCCTCTATTCTGTAATCATGTATAACTTATAAACACGGGACATTTCATGCTGACGTTTCAGTTTTACGGCACACTTCAAGCATGGTACGTAATTTTGATAAGTTTTCGTTTTTCTTAAGCAACAAATTCGAAAAAGTTTGGTACCGGAGAACTCGAGTTTTAGCCTATCCAACTATAAACCCATGGGCTAAATAATGAGAAATTGACTCAGTATTTCGCCCATGGGCTAAAAAATTAATTATCACATGATAGCTTCACTTCTGATCTTTTGATAAATTTTGGACAAAAACATTTGAATCACAGAATACAAAATGAATATTGTTATTACTATAAGCACTTAAATGGCTCAAAAACATGTAACAAATCTTAACATATGCACTGCAATACTATTTTAGAGAGGTACAGTGATATAACTGAATAAATGTTGCTACAGAAACAACAATCTTAATCTCATCTGTAAGCCCATAGTTTAGTTTCATCAATAAGCCCAAAGTCTCAATTATAAGACCATGGGCTTTTATTTGATGCTAATTTTATTTATATTTTGAGATTCTCTGGTAAACTTTTATTCCAGTATTCTTTTCAATACCTTGCATCAGGGGACATCATAGTTAATATTTCCTTTAACTGTCTTATTTTCACACGAAGTTGTTTTCTCAAATAACTTACATGCTTAACATTTTCTAGTTCCTTTGTGTACGGAGGGAGAGGAGTGGAATGGAACAGATTGTGCTAAATGTCCTGCTGAACATTACAAAGATGTGATCGGTAACAACATTACATGTGAGGCGTGCCCTGTTAATGAGACGGCCCCTGATGTTGGGTATGCTAAGTGTGGTAAGTTGATGTTGGGTATGTCAAGAGGGGCAAGTGTGCCCTGTTAATGAGATAGCCCCTATTGTTTGGTATGCCAGATGTTTTGAGTTGATGGTGGGTATGCCAAGTGTGGCACGTTTATGTTGGGTAAGCTCAAGTAAGGTAATTTGATTGTGCATATGCCAAGTGTGGTAAGTGTGGCTTGCCACTTGCAAAAGGATCTTCGTACAAGTAGATAGTGGTAGTCCAAAAGAAGTTCCACTGTATGTGATATCATATTACCTTTTATAAATTGCTTCTGGGCTTAGACAACTTTTTGCCTGGGGTGCCTCTTGCATACGAAATGGTACAATTACATCCTGCATTGAATGGCGTTAGATTTTAACTTCAATATTTCTTGTAAAAACCGTGAAATTGTCGTGTACTCATGATTTGTGATTACAATTAAATTGATCACCTTTTCCAATCTCATTTTACATTTCAGTGTGTAAAACTGGAGCTTTCCGAGAGAACGGGACTTGTGCGCTATGTGACGTCGGTACGTACAAGAACTTTACGGGAGATGCGGCCTGTCCTGTGTGTGGAGTCAACATGACGTCGCTGGAGACGGGAGCCACTGAGTGTTGTAAGTCAACCCAAGTTATTCGAAATACCTTTGCTAATTAGTCTAATTAGTAACACTTTATAAATAAGTATATTAAAACCATAAACTTATGAAACATAAACTTACATACTTTTAGACTAAATTTTTACATATTTACATGTTTATGCAGTGACCCCCAAAAATCTTGCCTGTGCACTCATGTGGTACATCAAAATTATGCATAATAAGACTGCTTTTCAAATATTATTGATATTTTGAAGAAAAAAAACATGGAACATATATATGTTTTTGTGATGTAACAGGGACCATAAATTGAATTAGGGATTGTTTGACATAGCAATTTGCTACACACACAATTTTCTTTACTTTTAGTGCCGTTGTGTCAGAAGGGAGAGGAGTGGAACGGAACACATTGCAATAAATGCGCTGTCGGAACGTACAAGAACGATGTGGGGAATACAGCCGCATGTGAACCGTGCCCTCCTGCCGAACTGGCTCCGAACATCGGGTCTGCTGATTGTGGTGTGTACAATGTAGTATTTAGGCTCTAACACATTCTAAATGTGTTGTTGCAATTTTCCACCGCACTTTAAATTATTTGAAATCTTAGTGAGAAGCCAACATGACTTTTTATTTTTATTTTACTTTTGATTGTTTCTTTTACATGGGGATTAAATAACTGGTATTTATTTCAAAAGTGAGAACTACCTTCAGGTCTACTACTAAGATTGTTAATTTTAAGTCACCATGTTTAGTTGGCTTACCGGTTACTGTATAAATTGCAGCAAATGTACCAAAGTTTTTAGCAAAAATAATTTCGAAAATCCTTCAATGTATTTGCAGTTTGCGACGTAGGTCAGACCCGGGACAACGTGACGTGTGTGCCGTGTGAGATTGGAACGTTTAAAGACGTAACCGGGGACGAACGGTGCGATGTGTGTCCGACTAATATGACAACCGTACAAACGGGATCTGTCGCCTGTGGTGAGTGCCATGTTACTGGGATATAATTAGAAGATTAGCTAGTATAATATGCTGACTGTGTGGTGAGTGCAGACAAAACTGGGGTCAAATCAGTGTTGCACTGATGGTGCATTGAGTGCACATGTCCAGTGCAGCTAGCACAGTACACAGAAATCATATCATTTTGGAAACAAAGAGAACAAAAAATAAGAAGAATTTCACGCTGTGCTTTGCATGCACTATTGTTAAACTTCCGATACGAATTCCGTGCACTGCAGTCATGCAATGCGTGCAGATGTACCTAACTAGCAATCAGCAATCAATATCCGAAGGCAACAAAAGGTCAAGTGCACATTTGATAATGTTAAAATAAAATGGGCAAGAAACATATTGTAAAACATGTCTGCAAATGTTGAAGATATGGCGTCTGTGTATGAAGAAAGGTGCGAAAAGCTACATAAGCCGATATTTGCCGACATACTTGATACAGATACTACATGTTTTAATAACTTTTATGAATGGAGAAGTGGACAAACTACACATTATTCGTTATATTCTGGTACTGGTTCTCTGTAATTTGTGCAAAAATTTAACCACCACTCGAACTAAAAGACATGTTAATTTTTATTTGCAGTTGAATTATGTTTTGCGGGTTCACAGTGGAACGGGACACGGTGTGTGAAGTGTGATGTGAGCACTTACAAACCTGAAGCAGGCAACAGTGAGCCCTGCCTACCATGTCCGGGACATGAGCTGGTAACTCACACCGGAGCAAGCGCATGCAGTAAGAAACGGCTTTATTATCTTTATTCAGATTTAAAATTTATTTCCAATTTCGTCATGTTTTACTTGTTTTAAAATATAAAATTTTTACTATTTACAAAAATGCTTATGTGCCCGAGATTTATGGGATGTCTTTCCCTTGGACAAGAATACAGCACAGCATGGATTTCTGTTGTTCCCAAAATGAAGAAAATTTCGTGCTCTGATTTACAGTTTGTGACATGGGTTACTATAGAGACGGTAACAGTACGTGTTCTCCGTGTCAGAGCGAGACCTTCAAAAACGTGACGGGAGACGACCACAGCGCATGCGTGGCGTGCCCGTACAACACCACGTCCGGTCCCGGATCAGCCTTGTGTGGTAAGTGTAAAGTTACAGAGAACTACCACATCCGAGACATGACTTTAGCACGATGTAAACACTTTTCCTTAGGCACATCTGATCAACCTGATGGAAAACACTGTTATGGTGAACTACCATAAACGCGATATTACACTACTTAATAGCCGAGATGGGCTATTCCGTACATGCAGCTCTGCATAAGATCAGAGAAAACAGTGTTAAAGGGAACTACCGTAAACGACACATTGCGCTGCACAAGGTCATGGATTTATTTTGTTTGTTGGTTTTGATTGGAGCTGTTTATGCATTAAAAGTGTATTTTTTCACATTCCACAATAACTTTTCTGTAGTTGTGTTGATGCAGCCTGGTTTGAAGATCAGAGGTTGGTGCCCAAAAATATTTTTTACCAAGTTTGACTTTGTAAGTATATTCACAGGGAGACCGTGTCTGGAGGGAGAGGAGTGGAATGGATTGCTAGGAGATTGTGTGAACTGTTCAATCAACTTCTACAAGGCTGTTATTGGCAACAGTGAGAAGTGTAAACCGTGTTCAACTAATTCTATCACAACTCAAAACGGTTCGGTCGCCTGTGGTATGTTTTTTCTTCATGTTTCCTTTCAACATTTGAAGAGTTATTCCATCGCCAAGGAGGATTTCAAAATTAAATTTCACAGAATCAGCAATACTGAGATGCGAAACAGATGTCATTTTTCTAGTTTTAAACCGGAGTTTTAGGTTTATTGTTTGTTTGGTTTTTTCGGGTTTTTTTCGACACAGTAATTTTTTTGAAATTCCCAGTTTTTCTGAGAGATGTTTGCGGCATCTCTGACCAAAGTATATATTGTTAACAAGTAACTTTTAGAGCAATTTTGCGTCCTATGCTAAATTTTCGATCACTTCAGTTTGCGACGTCGGCGCGTACAAAGAAAACGACCTGTGTGTTTTATGTGCGAACGACACATACAAGAACATGACAGGAGATGACGCGTGTCTACCTTGTGCAAACGGTACCATAACTATGCAACAGGGGGCATCACAGTGCGGTATGTTCCATATAGTTGATATCAAAGTCAATAATGTAGTACATGGAAAAATATTGTATATATTTTTCAATGTCTAAGCGTGATGTAAGCATAACATGCTGCTCTTGTGTCGCTGATAACTAAGCAAAGTCTTCAGTTTAACTTCAGGGTCAAACTCCTGTGTAGTTGCCCTGGTGACCACGGTAATACAAAGGCAACTCCTGCTGTAAGCTCCAGTGCTGCTGGGAGCACACGATAGTGTGCATCTGAAAAAATGTTCTGCACTCAATAAACCACTCTAAGAATACTCACCGCTGTGTCTTAGATAAATTTCACCCTTAAACAGTATATTGTTACAAGGTATACGTGGTGATAAATAGTGCCTGAATTATCTTTTTAGTTGACCTTTGTGAAGAGGGACAAGAATGGAACGGGAACCAGTGTGTTAATTGCAACATAAGCTTCTTCAAGCCGTTACCTGGCAACGTAGCATCGTGCCAACCATGCTCCACAGGAGAAGTAACACCAGACCCTGGAGCCAGCCATTGTGGTAAGTGTTACTGTTGCTATCGAACTGTATTTAATTTAACTCTGTAAATCTATTTGTTTCGCACAGTCTTCAACTCCGTTACCGACACAGGAAGATGTCTTCAGCATTGTCGCCCAGACCTTTTTGCCTGGAGATTGGCAAAGTTCTGGTTAGAAATTACTTAAATTGTCAGTGGTTTCCGGAAGTGACCCGAAGACCACTTTTTGATATCGGCAACCCCCTGAAAACTGTCACACAAGTTCCATTAAGGTTGTGCTTTTCCTCTGTCTCTTGGAACAAAATACATAAAAAAGGAGGGGCGGACCCAGGAATTGTCGTTAGTGGCATCCCCTTAGATCACCAATGCTTAGAGCTGGTCTGCTAGGAAGGAAAACTTTCATGTGGAAAAACAAACTTATTTAGTTCATTGTCCTGCGTTATAAATGTATTTGCAGAATGACAAGACGTTTTGTCTGTGTTTTAGTTTGTGATTTGGGTGAGTTCAGAGACGGTAACCTCTGCATACCCTGTGAGAACGGAACGTACAAGAACGTGACAGGAGACGAGAGTTGTGTACCCTGTGAGGAGGGTACCATAACCATGCACGAGGGAACGATACAATGTGGTACGTTCAAAATACAAATTTATATATATATATATATATATTCTGTTTCGTTTATGAAATAACATTGACCTCCATTACAATTTCAGGTAATTCGCAAATAGAGTGTTTTTATTTCAGAAGATGAAACGATAATTTATGGCACCTTAATAACTTAATTATCTCTTTTTTTGTAATTTGGAGTATGTCTTCAGAATATAGTGAATTTATTGAATTATGTTTAATCTTAACCTGAAACTTAATCACTAATTTAGTTAATTTTACTCATTTTAGTTGACTTGTGTGAAGCAGGACAGGAATGGGATGGAGCTCTGTGTCAGCACTGCGCTCTGGGATCCTTCAAATCGCTATCAGGTAACATAGCTAGATGTCAGCCGTGCCCTGCCGGCGAGGTAACACCCCGTCTGGGAGCAGCTCATTGTGGTGAGTACAGCTCACTAACTACAATTGCTCAATGGTATTAAGTATGTTTCATAAAGAGCTATTTGATTTTCTAAGACGAGACAATTGTACCCTGCATCCCTCACAGGAAATGGAATTACTATTAAAAAATTAAGCCCTCCCCCCCCCAACAACGAATGAATTTCATGCTGAGCTCATTCAATTCAATTTTTGCGGGGTGCTAAACTTTTGACAGTGATTTCATGATCTGGTATCTTGTGTTGCTCATTGGAGTTGGTGCATCATGGACGACCAATTGGTCTTTAAAAATGGGTGGTTGCCCGAGATAGGTTTCAGTGTAATGGTCGAAAACGATTAAACTGTACAATTTAGACAGCCGTTCTTCTAACGTTTTTTTAGTATGTGATGTTGGAACGTTCAGAGACGATGGCATATGTTCTAATTGCTCTGATGGAACATACAAAAGTGCGCCGAGCGATGGACCTTGTTCACCCTGCGAGGAGGGTACTATAACCATGCACGATGGAACTGTACATTGTGGTATGATCAAACACTTATATTTATGACGTATATGCAGTTCCTAGATGTTCAATAAAGGATTTAAGTCAAAGCCTTGCCGAATGTTAACTTGCTTATTTCACGCGTTGCACCCGAGTAAAAAAAAAGTGAGAGGAATTGGATTTGTTTACAATACGACTTTGCGACATATTGGCTCACACCTGAAGATTTGCTCGATGCTATTCAAAGCAAAACATTAGAAAGATGGCATTGAGGCTGTTCGATTTGCCACTTTGTTGCAGAACGGGAGTGACATTGCATACACCGAGTGTTCTATTTGTCGACAGATCACACTTGGAGTGCACCTTTGATGCACTACCTATTGGGCCTGGTGTGAATTGTTAAAATGGTGGTGAGTCAAGAATGTAGTGCTTCAACACCAGGTGTTTGTTTTGAGGACCAAAGTGTGTCCACAGAGAGAGCACAGCAAACCTGTGTGGTGCACACCAGAGTTCTAAATTGAACAGCCTCATTGGCAGACTAAAATTGTCAATGACTTATTACCTGTTTAACCCATTGGTGTTTTGCGAAGACAGAATATGTGTTAACAGGAGAAGATTTAAATAAAAATATTAACTGAACGTCGCTTTTCTGTTTTAGTCGAGCTGTGTCTTGGTGGGCGATTTTGGGATGGCGAGCAGTGCATGGATTGCCAACTAAACTTTTACAAAGAAGTGGCGGGAAACACCGTACCGTGTGAACCGTGTCCGAGGGGAACATTTGCCCCCGAGACGGGATCAGCAGCATGTGGTGCGTACCTGTTGTGTAATATCAGTAAATCACAGCCTTACTGCATCAAAGTGTAAAATAGGTGCCAGTGAATGCTGAGAGGACAAGATTTAATGTGCTGGCCCCGCATTGGTTGTAGTTGCGCCTGTTCCAATCAGCTCAACGCGACGATACATACGAAGGTTTAGTGAGTTTTCTCCAGGGGTTTAAGTTTATAAACCGCTTTGACGATCAGTATTGGCCTAAAAGAACGGCATATCAAGGGCCAGAACTTAAACTCTTTCACCAGACAACTCACATTTGCTAGTTACTTGCTTGTCTTTACTTCCACCCAGGTGGTACAGAGGAGGTTCTGTCCGACATGGAAATATTCGCGGCGATGTTGGCCCAGATGTCAGCACTCGACGCAGCGGCAGTGATACTGGACGTGGCGTCGGCCATCACCACAGAGGTACTGGGTGATAACAGTCTTTAGGAGGTGGACAATATATCCCTCGCTTTTACCAAGTAGTGGTAACCCTGTGTTTGAGTGATATTCACGCGTGCCCTAATTGTAGAACAAATAAAGCACCAATGTTAGCCACACGTAGCATTGCAGCTGCTAAGTCAGAGTCTTTAGCTCCACATGTAGAACACATTGAGCACCTCAACCCAACGCCAGCCACACACAGCTTAGCAGCTGCTAGACCTGACACCCAGGCAAAAACCAAAACACTAGCAGAAGACATCAGCCAGATTTAGCACCAACAAGCGTACAAAATTGCTGGTATGTCTATAAATGAAAAAATGCGCCAGCAAGACATGTTCAAAATGTCTCGTTCACAAACACCGTTCCGATACGCGTTATTTGCTAAATCTCTGGTACAATTAAGCTTTACCAAACATAGTTCGGAAATACTCAATATTACACTGGTGCACTTATTTGAACTCGATGCTGATGTGTGTTGTACTCCATTGGGCGAACCTACTGTCATCCACGTACTTTTTTCATGAAAAAATGGGGAGTTCGCCCAATGGAGATTTTACTGTATCTCATTATCACATTTTTGCCGTGATTAGTGATTGTATTTTAAAGTGATGGTTTTGTCATTTTTTCCTAGGATTTCCTAGATACAGCGTATCTGAAGCAGGTATTTCTTTTTATAAACTCTTAACTCTTTTCTTTAAACTTGTCTACCATGCATATAAAACCACCTTACAGTGCAAATGGTATGTTTTAACCTCAATATTCCAATAACACTTCGTCATAGTTTCTTGCAATAACTCCGGTTTGGAAACTTTTGAAATCGTCCTGATGCCTGAGTACAGCATAGTAATGAATTACAATGACAATTGAAATGGAAGTTTATTCCAGTTTATTTTTCACAGGAACATATTGTGGATGAATTTCTAATAGAGGTATATCGGCTGTAAAGTACACATGTACCATATTCATAATAAGTGTTTGATTTAATCCCTTTGATACCTGCGCTCCCCTGGCTCCCTGGCCATAGCCCAGAAGTAAGGTTTTAGAAGTAAGCATAAATGGACTGGACTTTATAAGGTGGCCTTTTTTGCACATTTCCCCCCAAATAGGGGTAAATGGGGGTCAAAGGGGCAGTGCCCCATTGTCTGCAAGAAAAATCTGACATTTCTGAATCTTCAAGCCTGTAAATCTAGAGGTATCTACAACTTGGAATTGTCTCATGGTCAACACAGCAGAGGACCACCCTCATTAACTGGCTGGCACCAAATAAGATCCCAGTCAGTAAAAGCACTAACACAAGTAACAATTAAGTTACACTTCTGTGGTAAATTTTGGAGAAGTCAAGGGTGTAAGCCATCTTTAAACAAGTGTAGTGGGCACCTGGTGACCAGCTCACAAACCAAACCTGGTGCTGTTGAAAGTCCTGTGTGTAACCTGCTGACCCATGCTCAACATGGAATTCTCGTCACATAACTTAATGGTGACAACTGCCTCCAATTAGCATGCCCCCATTTCTCCTCTTAAAAAAACACCATTTTGCAGGACCCTAGGGTATCGAAAGGGTTAAAGAAATGTGTGGGAGAGGTCATTCATTCAAATAGCCTTTACTTATTCTCCTTTTATTGCTCAGAATCTTGATCCGACTAACAAAAAAATAGTACCACATTCTGTAAATACTGTTAATGCCTTTGAAGACAATTCCCAGCAGAAAGCTCCACCAACTTTCAAAGGGAACCACCACTTTGATAGAAAAAAACACATATCTTTTCTATTTAAGAGATTAAAGAGCACGTCCCTATATCCTTTTTATGGAAGTGACAATTATCAAATTCATTTAAATTCAACATAATGTACAGATTCTAATGTACAGATTTATGCTTCAGTGTTTTGTACATATGCATGTTTGTGTAATTACATCTTTTGTATTTATTTTGTATCTTGTTAGTATAACTAGTATAACAAGTTGAATGACACAGCTGTAATTTTGGAGATGCAGTTCATGTATGTCTAAACTGTTAGATCAAATGTTATGGACCAATATGTTAATGTACTAATCCAGTTTAAGAATGGTATCTTGACATGGTAGTCGTGTGTTAGACAGTGACACAGAAACAGCGTATCCCACTAAATTCAAAACCTTAAGGAAAGCCCCAAAAATTCCTGCAACCTAGTCAATGTTTAATGGAAAATGTACCACCGTGATATTACGAGATAGTTCGAGTATAGGTAAAGTCCGGGTTCGAGTTAAGCGGCGTATATCGTAGTATGTTCATCGTCAATCGTTTTCCCAGGTACGGGAGGTGATGGTGACGGCCCTCGGGGAGAAGGAGGTGACGTCCCCCAAGGAACAGGCCGCTCTGGCCGAGGCGATGAAAGCGATCGTGCCCGCAGACCACGACCTGCCGATCTCACAGCAATCTCTCGTACGTAACCCAAACCCTAATAAATTTAAAAGGATTAGAAAGTCCTGCACGAGTTATTTTCAGAACAACTTCTCGAAAAGAGCCGTTTCAAATCTATCGCTTCCATGTGTGAATCTGTCGTTCCCGTTGTGTATGTCAGGAGAAAGAATCTAACTTTGGCCTATCACTGTATGTAATGGGGTTTTTTTCAGGACGATGCGATGGCTCTACAAGAGACATGGTCGGAAAACATAGCCGAATTGCTCGCCGATGCATCTTTAAACGAATCATTAGCTGTGATCACACGTACGTTTCATCGGTTACTTTCTGATACCGTATGTACCCTTTGGATTTGGAGACGGATGCTCAACCGCATCGGTCACGGAGGCGTGGTTTGAATTTCAAAGGTTTATTCATCAGAATACAAAATATACATTGGATTTATGGGCCGTCAGGTGTTGCACCTTCTCCAGGGGCGGATCCAGGATTTCCCGTTGGGGGGGGGGGGCGCCCGGCGGGTGCCAACCCTATTTTCGCCCAAAATTTAGCAAAATGTGCATGACAAAAAAAGAAAATTTGGGCTGTTGGGGGGGGCGCGCGCCGGCGGTGCCCCCCCTAGATGCGCCAATGTTCTCCATTAGCTTACTATTGAGGAAGTCCAATATATCATCACGATAATCACCTTGTGATGGAAGGATGACTAGACTATTCATAACGCATTATTTGTATTGCATCGTATTCCTTATTCCTTTACTATTGTATCACAGCACTGTTCGAGCTGAGTAACAACATAGGTGTCGCCTCTGTGCCGTCGCTGGAGGAGCTCAATGCGGATAACGACGCTCTGGATCTGACGCCGAGAGAGATAGACGAAAAGAAGCAAGTCGACAAAGTTCTGGTAAAATACATCGTGCAGTGCAGTGCACTATTCCACTTTTATCAGATCTATTAACGCTAAAAAGAAAGATGCACTGTACAGGAATGCATTTCTTTCATGACAAATAGATTAAACAGTTTACCTCAAGTATTAAATTCTTATCGTATCAGCTGTGAATTTTCTCTGATGAATTGTTCTCAAACAGCACTAAATTTCTAAGATGTTGGTCGAGCTCAAAGTCAGTACAAATCACAGCAATTGTCTCAACAGGCAGTTTAGTATTTTCTTTGAGATTTTTTCCTTGGCATGCCAGGGCATCACCCAGGTATAGCAATCACCATACACCCCCCACCCGTCATGGATTGATTGTAAGTGAAAAGAAAAGACCACACGTCGAGGTCCAGATCCATCAGGACCTATATTTTTCGACGTCCTCATATCTTTCACACACAGTCGTAAATGTATATGTGGTCCACATTTAAGATTCAACTGATCTTACAAATTAGGAATTCTACTTTTTTCATCTTATAGCGTATGTTATGATCATATTTTTGTATTATTTTATTTCAGCTGAAGGACATCTACGAGAAGACGCAAGCTGTGCAGACGACCTTGACATCCGTTATCAAGTCTAAACTGCCACCAGAGGGCGGTGGCGTCGCCATCACTTTTGGAGAAGGCAAAGATCTGCAAGTGTCGAAGTCGAGTCTGGACGAACTGGAGAGCATTGAAGTTGGGCGTAAAATCATTAAAGTCCGTATCAACAAGAGTGCCACGAAAGAGCAAGTGTTTATAGAGGTAATAGCTGTACTAAATCCACAGACGAATCTTTTGTTTTTTTAACTGCTAATTTTAAAACTAATGTCCGAAAGTGTTTGTGGGACCTCTTGTTTGGAACCATAAAAAAACACTTTTTATGTGTCTGGAGCATTATGATTTAAGTCGCTGTGAAACTATTCAGCCAAGAATAGAATTCGTCATGGTCGACGTTATTTAGCGATTTTTTTAAACACATTTTAAGAAAGAATTTCAAATGTAGACAAGAAACGATTTGACTCTGAACACCAAAATCCGTAGTACACACACGTATCTAAGCGGTGTTTAATGTTGAAAGGATTTTAGTTTGTCAAACTTTCATATGAATTTTCTGTCAACTAAAAATTAAACGGAATTTTATTATCCTCAGACCACTTTCACGGTCGCCTAAATGTCGTCTAAAATCTCTCCCAAACAGGCGCTGTCGGAACCGAACCCGTACCTGTGGAGCGACTCCACCGCCAGCAATGTGCTCCACTTCTCCGTCAAAACCGAGTCCGGTAAGTTTTGGGGGTTTTTTGTAAAAAAAAATTGTTGAACCAGGGTTCATTTTTTGGGGGCACAAATTTTTCTTATTTTGGACTTCGTGTGACCATCCCAATTGCTTTTAAAGCCAGGGTGGTTGTCTCACTCACACTCTTCTTTGCTTGTGTGCAGTGTTACTGAGGGTAACATCTGGTGCTACATCTGCTTCTTCAACCAGTAGGTGTGTACACTGTGTAAGCATGTATACAGCAGCTCACCCTCTGGACACCCCTCATGCTAACAGAGGAGGGCAGACAGCAGTGGTGCTCGAACCTAAGGCAGTCCAAGAACGCCTGCTCTTCAAGCAAGTCCCATAAGTTTGGACTACATGCTGTAGTCCAAGACGATACACAAGACAATGTACAGCGTAGAGGACGTTACCATTTCAGTTCTGTATAGCATAGTGAGCTCGCATTACAGTAGATATTTGGGAGATATAAGGTTGAATCTGGAAAACAACCAATAGCTCAGTCAAGTCACTCTAGAGCATTGGTGATAGTGGTTAGTGGCTCACTCTACTGTGCCTTCTTGCCAGTATTTGTGAGTATATGAGATCTGGGACTGGTCTTTCAGAAATATTGATAATACCCCAGTCTTTGAAACCCATCAGCAGAGACATCTCATGTCCAAAACAGGGGTACGAGCAGCCCCACAAAATGGCTGCTCATTGGTCCTAAAGAAAAGACTGTGGTGGTTGCTGACAGCAGAGGCTAAAAACATCCAATGTATGGTGTATATTTCAGGAAAATCCCTTGAGGCTGGTCTCTCCATAGGCTTAACGGACCTGCCGACCCGTATCCCTCCTAAGACGGTGGGACAGCCAATAGACCCGGTCACGGGGCTGGTGTACCAGAAGGTGCCTTGTAGTGAGAGGGACGGGCTGCTTGCCACCATCACCACCCTAGACACCCAAAACACACAGTACGAGATATTCGTCCAGTTGAATGGATTCCCGACGACAGAGGAGTACATGTATTACCATATCATGGAGGCTGTCCCCACGGCTGACGCTTATCAGTTCCAACTGGTTCTTACGAAGAATGATTTCAAGTTGCCGGCTGAGGATGGACAGTGCTATGTAGGTGCACGCGTGCTGCAGAATGAAAGTAAGTTCGACTCTCACTGGTACAGTCAGGTGCATTTAAAGCGTAATGCTTTTTCTTCATCTTCTTGTTTGGGTACCCCTTTTCCCCCACATCCATAGCTTTTTCCCCATATTTTGTGGTTTTCACTTAATTTGCATTGAAAAGAGGGGTGGCTCCTTCCCCCTCACCTTCCCACAGATTGCATTGGTGCACTCTCTCTCCCCCCCCCCCCCCCGCCCACTGTGACCATAGTGCAACATTTTCTACAATTGCAAATGTAAAGACAAACCAAAAGTCACGTTTCTCGTTCACGTAGGTAGCCGCAGCACGTCCCGTAAGAAGAGAGCGGCGGCGGCGGGAGACTCGACCAGCACGGCGGGAGAGAACTCGACCTTCACGCTGACAACATTCCAAGCCTCATGCCAGGCCTGGGACCCGCTAACCGACGAGTGGATACACCTCGGCTCCATTGTAAGTATTCTCATCCGTTTGCGGACAGTAGAATTTAATACAATAATACACTGATCAGTTTCAGGAAAATTATTTTCAAATTGGGAACCTTTTGGAATAAAAGAATTACATGCTGTGCTATTGATGTTAAAAAGCACATCGTGAAACAATATGAGTCCAGAATTGATAACGTTTTCCTCTGAATCAGACGTTCTCATTTGGATTGATATTGCTCAGTTGGCAATGATATGCACTGCAGTACAAATTATGTTTTTGCAATACAGTCGTATTATCACAAGGTGAAATATCGTGGATAACCATCCGTCGTAGGGGTACAGCACCTGATGGGCCATAAACCCACTGTTTATTTTGTATTCTGATGGACAATGTGACATTTAATTATATTTTCCTTGTAGAATCCAGATGACACGGATTTTAACATTATAACATGTGATAGCACGGCTGGAAACAATCCGTCATTCGGGGCCTCTATTGTCGTCTCTCCCAACACCATAGACTTCTCCGTGAGTACAATATTGTCAATAAAATAATTCCATGCTATGCTATTGACCCTAACAAACAGTGTGAAACTACATTATTCCATAATGTGTAAAGCTGAAGCTGACGAAGTTTCCATTAGCTGGAACTATTCCTAAATGCCGTACGCGTAAATGGAACGCATTGGAATAAGACAAAGATATCCTTTACACACAACTATTTATTTCTACAAGACTACCAGAGATACAAGTGTGTTCACTTCAGCTGCTGGTGACCAACTGAGAGCTACAGGGCTGTGGTCAGCTAGAATGCTGCCTGTGATATCATGAATATTCATTACCAATTAAATAGGCTCTGCACTGGGATTGTGTGTGCATGTTCCAATACAGTTCTTTGTTCGTGCGGAACATTTACTAATATTTCCAAAGTCCGGAATAATTGATATTACAACAGAAGCCTTCGCAAATCTAGTGGCAGAATTATTTCGAGTTCAAAACACCAAAACAAGGATACCAGTAGTCACACTGAACAGTTTTGCTCGTTCCATAGAAGGGACTGCTCAGGTTGTGCCTTTGGTTCTTGAAATGTGTTTACAGTTTATCTGAATAGGATGGGTATCAACCGTGACGAATTCCATTTATTACCCAAGTAGTAGCCCAGAAATATTTCGTGTAAATCATAACGTTCCCAGGCTATAACAAGTGTTTCTTGTTTGTGTGTGTTTTCAGAACGTGTGGGCGAAGTTCGCCGACTTGAGCAGTAATCCTGTCGTGTTCTCCGTTGTCCTAGCGACGATAGGAATCTACGTGCTGCTCATAGTGTGGGGCCAGAGACGGGACAGGAAGGATCAACTCAATGTAAGTCTCTCTGTCTTCATGAACATCACTGGAAGAAGTGTTTTTGGCTCATTTGGCATAATTGCCAAAGAGCCTATAGAATCATGAATTGTCTGCCGTCCGTCGTTGTCTTTGTCATTGTCGTCTGTGTGCAGTTACCCTGAGCACACCATTGATCATAGAGACTTCATGTTTTGTACACATATGCACATATATCCCCCCTCTATGCACAGCAAACATTATGACACTGTGACATATATTCTTAAATTGACAGCCATATTTTTTTATCTTTAAACCTTACTCCTGAACACACAGTTGGTGATACAGGCTTCATATTTGGCAGGTTTATGCATCTGTATAACCTCTTTATTGCAGATGAAAATTATGTTGATGCCACCAATATTTCAGGTTTAGCAGCCTTATTTGTTATTTTCTCAAATGATTATTTGAGAATTAACTTTATTATATGTGTCCAAGTGACATTGTGTCCAATATTCTTCTAATTGGTTTTGATAATGCCAAATGAGCCCAGGTCCATCAGGACCTATTTTTTGCACTGTTTTATGAAAGAAGTACTGACCTAAGCCCAAAATTGAATCTTATTTTTAGCTGTCACTTTAGACAAATGTCGTCTTTGCTCAATAATGTCCTCTCCACAAGCCTTGTAGGCAGGAAGTTGTAAATTTACACCATGATTTAGTAAAGCAGGTCCATGATTTGAAAAATTAATTATCCATTAATACCTCAATGTAATACTACAACAAACTACATTAGCACAGCAGGCGATTCAATCGTTCTGTTGTCAATTTATCCGTTTTCTGAAGACGAATCTGTATATTCACATCAGAATACAAAATATACATTGGATTTTGGCACATCAGGTGCTGCGCCCTCGCGCTCAAGAAGAAAAACTTCATTCATTGGCTTACTTTTGGCAAAGGCACATAAAGAGACAACAGTCCAATAGGTCATCACGGTAATCACCTTGTCAGGACGACTGTATTCCTTACGCATGTACTGCAATACCCTGTGTTGTGTTACAGTGGGAGTTCCTGCCGCTGGCGGATAACGTGGAGGTGGATCTGTACAAGTACCGGATCTCCGTGGACACGGCGATGCAGATCGGGTCCGGGACGTCCGGGTGTCCGCTCTTCAGGGTCAGGGGTCAACACGGTCACACAGGGGTCAGGAGCCTCAAGGTCACCGGCAGGAATAATGTAAGTACTACGAGTAGCTTCTACAATACAGAAAAGAGGTGCAATATTACGTTTGTCATAGTAAGGTTAACAAGGTAGTGTGCAATTGCTGTGGTATGGTGCACCCATGTTGACTGGTTCCTTATGCTGTGCTATAGCACAGTAGCCTCACATAACTGACTTACAGTCGACAAGTATACATTGTGCATGCAGTAACTTGCACTTCTTTCGCGGGAATTAAAAGTGTCTCGTAAATTATCATGGGGCTGACTAGGAATTGACATGGAAAGTGAGTTTTTAACCTTTTATGGCATAATTCTTGCGTTGGTTGCTCATCTGACCAGGGATTACCTGCCGGCAGTACTCGGAACTTCGAGATGTTGACTCCGGTTCATCTGGGAGAGATCAAGTCTCTCCGCCTATGGCTCCCTCCGTCCGAAGAGGGACAGAAGATCCGGTCCTGGAAGGTGGACACCGTCAAGGTTCTGGATATGGCTGAGGAAATAAGGTAAATCGATATGAATCACAATGCATGGCCAGGATTTTCAAAGTGCGGTGATCGGAAAAAATTTTTTTACTTAGTCTTGAAAACGCCAAACGGTTCATAAATTCCAGTAAAACTTAGAATTTTTCTGACTGACTTACCCGTCAAAAAGTGGCAATGGCACCATGTAGACTAGTGGAGTTAAGAAGATCTCTTCAAACGGCCATTTGTAATTTACTAGTCCCTGTTCATCCAGCCATCTAAGAACACATGGAGACGGACATCTTGGAAATTTGGCATGGAGAAAAGAAAAGTGATCCTAATACCATTAGGATGAAATGTGTTAGTACTAAACTCAATCCAGTATAGGACTTCATCCAGTAACCTTGTCTTTACTTGTAGTTACATGTTTATGTGTGGACAGCCGATTGTATCAGAGCGCAGGGTGCATCCACAGCAGAGTTACACCCCACCAGCATCCTCCACCAAGTACACTCCATCCAGTATATCGGACATCACCAGACTACGGAAACTCTTCTACAAGACGACCCGGATGAAGGCCACGGACACATACCTCTGGATCTCTCCCTTTGTCAGGTATGTTAAAATGTAACAATATGGCTCTTTATAAATTCTTAGAGGGATCAAATACTTTCTACTGCCGATCGAGGCCTATGGCAAGGGGAGGGGGCATGAGGTAGAAAAATACTACACATTTTCATTGCAGTTTGATGCATTGTCACGAATTGTATAAAATCACTTTTCTGAACTTCGTTCTCGACTGATAGTCTAATTCCAGAGCTTTGTCAAGTAAAGCTCTAGCTATCTTACCGTGTGGTCTAGTGCCCTCCCAGCATGTACCCACTCATTTTTCGTTTTGATATGGACATTTTTGCGGTGTCACTTCATCTCCCAGAGAATTCATGTCACACACGGAATTTTTACATTTTCAGGATGAACAAGAGTAGTTTCACGCGTGCGCAGAGAGTCGCCTGTATATTCTGTGCACTCTTCCTAACTATGATCACGAGTGCGATGTTCTACCGCACCGAGCAGGATGTTGAACAGCCCGTCATCGCCAAGATAGGTCCTTTCACACTGAGCGTACAGGTATGTACATTTACCCTTGGCCTTCTTGTAGGTCCTTTTACTCTCAGTCGGCAGGTAGGTCCTGCTGACAACATCAAATTTTTTCATCTTTATGCTAACCAGTGTTGTTGCTACTGCACCCGAACGAGGGTTTCCCACATATTGAAATGTCTTCCAGAAATAAAACAACCCAGACCCCCAAAATTTGTATATTAAATGTTTCAAAATGTATGATGCTTATGAAATTAACAACACCTTTGTTCCAGATTTCCGGGATATCTGAATTCAAGCTATCAGTTTTAAATTAATTAGAGATAAAGGTCAAAATCAGTAAAAGATTGTATTACAATAAGGAATCAGTGAGTAAATTTATCTTACAAAAAGGGGGGATGTTGTAATAAAACAAATGTTTATTTTACCGCATTGCAGGAAATGTTTGTTTCCGCCGTGTCGGCAGCCATCGTGTTTCCAGTTACCATATTCGTGGTGCTTGTCTTCAGAAGTTCCAACGCCAAGGGCGACGGCCGCGAGTTCACTCCCAGCAGTAAAAAATACAACGACGCCGACGACGATGCTAACGATGATCTGGACGACATCAGTGTGCTACTTGGTGAACTAGATTCAGATCATGAGAAACAACCAACAAAACCACCGATATCTCCTAAAGTCCATCCGAAAGAACCATCAAAGGCTCGGATCATCTGCAACAAGATCAGGCTGTTTTCTGCCTGGTTGGTCGCGAACCTAGCGATCTTTGCCTCAGCTTTCTTTGTGATATTGTATAGTATGGAGTGGGGAGCCGATATTTCCAATGCTTGGTTGTTGGCTTATATCATTTCCTTCATTACCAATGCATTCTTTGCGGATCCAGTCAAGGTGTGTTTTTTAAATACGTCGCCGTTTCTTTATTGTCAAGGCCGATTGTAAGGCAGATGATGCACTAGGACCTAGTGGACTCCTCTGTTCAGTTCAAAGTCAGCAAATTAGCCTTGTTGTTGACATACATACATTGTATGGGCGTATTAAGCAGGCAGCCAGCCACATTTCTCACATACGTTACCTAGCACTAGTAAAATTAAGGGAAATTTGAGCATGCCATTTGTGCACTTTCTTGAGATTTATTGGTAGGTGTTTTAAACTAGCTTTCATCAAATCTTATTAACACAATGTAATGTATCCTCTGCAGTTACTTGTGATCATAATGATCACAACTATCGCCCTCTGGTGGGTGTCACACTATACAAAGGATAAGGAAGAAGAGCGCAAGCATAAAGGTAGGTACACTCCATTGAATAAGCTTGTCATAAAAAGCAACTTCAAAAATTTCATGTTATTTCCATCACAATACCAGGAGAATTCTTTTTAGAAAAATTGGCAAGGACACCATTCTATTCCCATTTTCCAGTTCAAAGTGTCCTTAAAAAAGGGGTTCTACTGTAGTTGCACGTCATCAGAATATAACAGTGTGTTTTATCGATATTTCATGAACACTGAAATATTGCAGTTTTGTTTTGATGATACAAATAATGTAAACAAAATTTATTTAATTCAATATGATTATGTTGAAACAGTAGCATTGAATTTGTACAATCTAAAAACAACATAGTAATTACACTGGAAGTGAATTGCCAATTTTCATTTTCACTCTTACAAAATCAGTGCTGGATTGTGCAAGTAATTCGACATAGAAATAATGCAGCACGAATTAGGTGAATAATTTCCTATTGTATATTTAGAGAAAGATGAGTGAATCCGTGAGTCCGTCTGTAAGTCCGTGAATGTGTAATGCTCTGGCCTCTTGGCTGGCTGTCATCCACTGCCAGAGTATGTGTGCACATGTGTGTTCAAAATTCCTGTATGACTACTATTGTGTGGTTTGGTTGCAAAGACTAAGAACTATTAACTATATATATGCCATATGAACTTGACCTTGACCAACATCTATGACCTACTTATTGTGACCTACTTTCATAACTAGGTCATGATGACCTACTTTTAGTGTTACTTTATGCCCGCGCCAGTGGGCATCCTGACCTAATGGTTTATATTATTACTGGAACATTGTCATATTACACAGATGACATCACATTGCAATACACGCAGCCGTCACGGATCCAGAAGAGGCGTCGCGCACGCGTAGCACGTCACATGATCGCTGACATGTTGTTCCACGTGTTGTTTATCTGGGCGGTGGCGAGTCTGAGCTACATCTACCAGGACAGCACCATGTTCAACTCTCACCTCTCCACCAGCAACACATTCTTCAACACCTTCAACACCAAGGTACGGTAGAACCTGTTTTGAGCCAACTTGTGCTTTGTTTCACAAAAAGTGCCGTGAAATAGAAAGTGTCGCTCAAAGAACTCACTTTAACGACCATCTCGAGGGTTCAGTATCTATGGTCGTCAATACCAAGTGGTCTTGAAGCACAGGTTCACTATGGTCGTACATGACAGGTGGTCTCAAAACACAGGTATTTCAGAAGACGAGCTTTACTTAGTGTGTTTTCATTTGCGTGCTACCGCAGCATGTGCAAGTGATAGTCTTGGAAGTCTTGATTTCAAATCCCGTTGTGGCCAGAAGTAACCCAACAAACCACTGGTTTTAAAATCCAGTGATGAGTCCAAAACAGGGGTATAGGTGGCCCCTTGAATTGGTTGCATTCTAGTGTCAGAGAACTAAAAGTCACAATTACGACCAACTAGTTTGAAAGAAAAGAAAAAATGTGCTATTTGTAATGCTAATCATTGAGAAAACAGCCCGTTTCTCTTCGCTTCTTCGTAATTAACCTGCTCATTTGCCATCAGTTTACATCAAGCATACTCTGTATAAATTAGGTTAAGAACTCGAGTGCGTTTTTCTGGTGGCTGGACGCGTACTTCCTGCCGGCGTATTACCCGGTGAACGAGTATAACGGGAACAGGCTCCATTGGTCCGTGCGACAGTGCATCACAGACGGCGTGTCCTTCAGGGTCGGGCCCGCCGTCCTCAGGCAGCTCAGGAGCAAGCTTGGTCAGTCATTAACTCTTTCCTAGGCTTTTTGTTTACCAATTTCTTGTACTTTCTCGATCCTGTCAATGCAATGCAATCCAAATGGTTACAAAACATTCTCATGTAATCCGACTCATTTTGTCGATCATACATAAACTATTAACGGAAATGGTAAAAATTGTCAAAAAACGATATGCGAACTGGACAAAAGCTTTAAAAAGATCTAAAATTGAAAAACAGTTTCTAATCAAACATCAATTTATTTATTTCAAAATTCATAGAGCTTCAAGATGGGAGGATCAGAGAATATATGCTCAGAATTATGTCTTCAAAAAGAGCTGACAGAATTGGCACATACCTAGTTTAGTAAAGGCTAATGTTGTGCTTGCATAAGTTTAGTTTTTATAGAATTTTACCCCTAACGAAATATGTTGTTCATTTATACTGTTAGGTCCCTGTCACCGTAAAATCGTCAAGTATTTCCCGAATCTACTCGCCCCAGATCACCCATGTGCTTACGGGTACAGTGGCGGAGACCGGGACCGCAAGCCGTACGGGCCCGGCAAGGAGCTGCACAACCAGTCCGCAGGGGCCCTACCCATCGTGTACGTCACCGAGGAGGCCTGGACGTATAACAGCGGTGGTGAGGATGCCGACTTCTCGGAGCTGGGAGAATTCTGGAGTTACGCGGGCGATGGATTCTCAACTGAAGTAGTCGTAAATGTCGACAGAGCCAGAACGTCCGTTCTGGAGTTGAAAGACTTGTTATGGATTGACAGACAGACTAGGGCGGTGTTTCTGGAGTTTATACTGTTTAACGCCAATGCAAACCTGTTTTCGTTTGTGTCGATGCGGTTGGAGTTCGGACTTTCTGGACTAGCGGTTCCCCACACAAGTATGACGCTAGTGCGCCTTTACGCTACCGGCTTCACGGGGATCTACATGCGGGTCGTGGAGGTCGTATTCATCGCTCTACTACTCGCCAACATCGCAGTATTCCTCTATCTCTCAAGAGCGGAAAAATTCGGCTCATTCTGGAAACAACTTCGGACTTATCTGGATTTGGCGATATTCTTTAATGGTTTAGTTTTAATTATAATTTACCTCCACAGATATTTTATAACAAAGGATTTAGTGACTGAAATCAAGGGAAGCGTCATTCATTTTATACCGTTTCAAAAAGCGGTTTTCTATCATAATCTCTTTATGTATTTACTAGCGTTAATCACATCCTTAGCCGTGTTAAAAACCGTCGTACTTTTACGCCTAAACGAACGCATCGCCAAATTCGCCGCCACGCTGAAGCACTCGGCCTCGGACATCATATCCGTCGGGGCGATATTTTTCCTCGTCATAACCGCCTACGCGATTATGTGTTCCCTGGCCTTCCGCGACCACTACGTTTTCAGTAGCTTCCTACGCTCCATTGAAATGCTGTTTGCTTTCTCCCTCGGCCAGTTCACCGGGCTTGAGGACCTCTTTGAGCACCCAACGTTCACGGTACAAATCTTCGTGTTCACCTATACAATCTTCTCTAACATTGTGATGATTAACATTATGATCGCTGTGATAGTCGAGTCTCATGAAACCTTTAAGAAAAAATCGGCGCTGCAGCCCAAGGACCACGAACTGGTACAGGAAGTGTTCGGACAGGTCCAAACCGGGATGAAGAAAACTCTCAATACGTACACCAAACTACGGGGCTTCTAAGGTTGTTTTTTTTTTATTGTTTGGAAAACATTGCCCGCCGCAATTTGAAATCGACATTTCAAAATATACCTTAAGGAAACACATTATACACAGCAAAATACAGTTACCTCGGAGCCATCAGAAGTCGATCTATTGGAAGATGATCAAGAAAATCTTAATTTTATTTATATTTATGAATAGTTTGTTTTTTTAGGAGCCAAGTTCAATTTTTATTTTTATTTTTTCCCGATCGCCGCACTTTGAAAATCCTGCCAGTGCAATGTAATCCAAATGATTAAAAAAAAGGCCTAATAATTGTAAATTCTTTCCTGTATTGAGTCCTTTGATAAAAATTAAAACATGACTTCCTCGCGTGATTTTTTTCTGTCGAATGAGATTCGATAAGACTATGCGGTCTTCAGTCTGAAAAACTGACATCAATTCATCTAAAATGGCGCACATAATGACGTCACAAAATATAGCGTTACATAACGGTAATAACTGTCACATTCGATCGACAATAGGCAATTTTATGTAAACTAATTGCAACTAAGTCACAAAAAAGTAACAACTAAATTTTGTTCGTGTGATGTCACAGATAAACTACAGATAAACATAACCATAAACTGTTTTTAAAATGGGAGTAAAATGCAACATCTATGTTTCGATGAAGTCTTGCAAGTCGTACATCTTTAGGCATTTGGCCAACTGTACCGGAAGACCCAATGAATCTAATAGAGGCCATATTGAAGCTCTAGTTTTGCCCTGTACACTCCCCCTTATGCAGACTCGGCACATCTGCTTCAGTGAGAGAACCTTACAATGCACTTCTGAAAGAATATGGTTCATAATGGCATGATTTCTGGTGCCTTTTGTAATTTGCTGGATGTACCACTGGTCTTTAGGTGCATTGAAGCCACATTCCAGCAGCATATCTACTGCAGGAATCTGTGATTTGTCTGGACGTGACGCAATGACAAGCAGTGGTGATGAACTGAGTAAAGCGGTCTGCATCTTGTAGTCCACACGAACACCTGATCCAACCTGATGGCCATGGCTGATCTCTTGCATGTGGCGTTCTACAGTGCCACCCTCTCCCTGTGCTTCTAAGAAAATCTGGTGCAAGTTAGTATCTATTCCATGCTGCAGAACTGTGCATGCAGGGGCAAGGTTCTGGATTCTTAACATATTCAATAATATGAGTGGGTGATCTAAGTAAGCACCAGCTTCAACGAGAACTTTCACCATTTTTGCTGTTACTCGGTCATTGTAAAAGTCAAGTGCCATGCCCAACGGGGAAGGAAGCTGGTTTATTTCAGCACCATGGAGTAAAAGCAGTTCAACCACAGCCAGGAAGCCTTCATTAATCGCACAATGCAGCGGCCCGTAACCCGAATTATCTTTTGCAAAGCCTGCACCACTGAGCAATAAATGCGAAACAAGTTCGGCAAACCCGTGTTTGGCTGCAATTCCCAATGCAGTTTTACCATCACTACACGGGCAATCAATATCAATGTCCTTTTGGTCCAGTAATATCTTCACAACTTCAACGTTGTTCTTCAGGACAGCATGGCTTAGGGGATTTTTACCGGCTCCATCAAGTATGTTGATTGGTGTGTCATACTTCAGAAGGAGTTTAACAATCTCAGTACATCTGGCAGTTCCACGATTGATTGCCATATGAAGTGCACTATTCTTTCCCCGTTTATCACGTAACGAAAGATCTGCCATACCTGTCAACATTTGTTATACTTAACTTCTAAATGCGTTTAAAAAGTTTTTTTTAGTAAAAACAATACATGTCCTTCAATCAGGTTTACTTGCTCTGTTTGGCATATAAAACGACTGATGTGACTAACCTGTATCTAACATCATTTTTAAGACAAGTGTTCTGATCCCTCCACCTCTATCAGCACCATCACACAGTAGATGTATTGGCGTAAAGTCATCATTATCGCGAGCATTTATCTGAAAATATATACAGGTTTACTGCGCCATTTTTATTCGAATTGCATTTGATGATTGATTTGGGATATTTGTAAGCCTTTTTAACGAGGTTTAGGAAGTTCACAAATCTAATTTGTCACTATGCAGTGAAACATTTATCTATAATAATCTAACTTCAGATACAATGAGTGATTAATAGCATACATCAGCTCCTCCTTTGATGAGTGTTTCAAACAGAGCCACATCTTGGCACCGCCAGAGCTCCTTAACGGCCACATGTAAAGGCGTAAGACCAATGCTAGTTTGAGCATTTACGTTCAAGCGATGGTTTTTATCCATTTCCAGCAATAACTTCATCATCTACGAAAAGGAGAAATACGAATAAATGATCTTTGACACTTGCGGATACTTTTACAATACTATTGAAATCTATGGATTACATCCTTGATCGAATTCAGTGGGATATCGAATTATCACAGTAAAATAACATAGTGGTTATTAAGTTTGATCTAAGTATCAGAGATGTCGGTTTACCCGAGATCGAATTATCCGGCAACAGGTATAGTTAACTCTGTAAATTGTATTTGGTAGACGGGAACAGGACTAATCTATGCCCGTATTCATTTTACACTCTGATATATACTGCACTGTGGCAACAAATTTTTAATTTTACACACATCATTGTTGGCACTTCTGGCAGCTTCATGCAGAACTGAGGTCCCATCATTCGCCTTTATTGCTATATCAGCACCATGTGCCTGTAAGTACTTGACTAAGTCATCATTTTCCTGAAAGAAAATAAATATAATATTTACATTACTCAGGACTGAAGAAAACATGTCAGAAGATATTTATGCTTGACAGGCCACAGCATTTTTGAAGGCAAATTAAGAGTGGCCTTACAAACGGATTTCCTTCTTCATAGTACCATAAATGTCATTTTAGTGGCGCACTGTGCTAAGAGTTAATTTTAGGGGTGCACCTTGTTTAAAAAACATATCTGAGTAAAAAACCATGTTATCTTACACACTCTCGTAATATTGAAAAGGTTTAAGTGTGCATTTTAGAAATAGAATATCAGTGTTTTAAGGCATTCTGCACCTCAACTTTATTTGTTTTAATTACAAAATAAGCCCTTCTGGGAAAATATGCAGGCAAAACCACTTTCTCAACATGTCACTTTCAAAAAGTTACAAGTTATGAAGGGTAAAGTCTGAAGATAATGTTGACATAATTTTATGTAAATCAGCTGAAAAAATGGGGCGCGCCATAAAAAGGGCATGCGTCACTAAAACGATATTTACGGTATTCTAATTTTAAATCTTTGGATACAAATTGACCGTAAAGTAGTTGTGTTCCTTTAAAAAGGTAACGGATCACACGGACAAAAACTATGCTGTACATTAACCACACACATTTCTTTACATACCGGTTTAATTGCTAGCAGAAGAGGTGTTTCTCCTGATGTGGTTTTCAAATTTATGTCAGCACCATTAGATACCAAGAAGTCTGTAATGTTGACTAGATTATCGCTGGTTCGCGGAGATCTTTCTCCAGTGAGGATATGTAGTGGTGTCCATCCATCAGTCCTGGCACAGTTTACGTACTTCGGTTCAAGACCAAATTTGTTATGAATATGATCCATAAGTAACCTAATGATGGGTTCTGAACCATCAGTTCTGCGACATGCCATGTGCAATGGCGTTTCTGCTTTGACCTTTTGCGTTGATGCAATGGGACTAGCGCCGGCATCGATAATAGCTTCTATAATATTGACGGAGCACTTGATTGCGTAGTGCAAGATGGCATATCCATCGGTGTTCTGTCCACTAACTTCAGCTTTAGCATCCAGTAACCACGTCACAAGTTGTTCTTGACACTGACAACCGAGTGAATTGATGGCAAGATGAAGGGGAGTTAGATAGTTTTGTTGGGTTGATTTGTACAGGTTTACATCAGCACCGATGTCCAGCAGGTATCTTACCATCGGTAAATATTTCCCACCACCTTTACAAGCCATCTGAACTGCCTCATACAAACATCGTGATAAATTTTTCTCGAAGTTTTCAAGGCCTGGGTGATTCTCCTTGCTGCCATATGATTGCAGGATAAGTTTTACCAAGGGAACACATGACGTTTTTACTGCTTCTAGTAATGGCAGTGATTTTCCAACCTCCACGGCCAATAATTCTACATTGCCTCCCAATGCTCGTACATGCTCCATTTTTTCCCAGTTCTGATTTTCACAATTCAGGCATCTAACATAGAAAGCATGAAATGTAAAATGATTAAATTTGTGCACTAAGCTCAAGGGCAAATTATGCTTAAGGTGCAATTACAGCTCAAGAAATTATTGTTAAATTGTGTAAAATCCACATGGGGATGAATAAATTATTGTGAAAAGCCTGCCGGAGCAGCATTTTCAGTCCAAGTCGCTCATTTGCCACAAAACATCATCTGACATTTGACAACAAACACTATCGGTGCAGGAACACTCCCACAGATACACCAAAATTCTTCGTAAACACATGTACATGTATCTAAGGACTTTTCTGATTTATAAGGAATTTGATTAATCAAATTGTCACTTCCAAAAATGTACAATATTCATTGCACAATTCCTTCAAAATTGTTGCTGAGAATTTTTTTATTTTTGATACTTTTTGCTGGAGTACCAATTTTACATGATATTGTGATGGCACCCCAGATTGCCTTGGTCACTAACAAATAAATGGTCATTGAAATCACAGGTAAAAATGTCTCGTAACGTAAAATTAAATAATAATAATAATAATAATAATAATAATAATAATAATAATAATAATAATAATAATAATAATAATAAAAGCCATTACATAGTGTAACGTCGTGTGTCTATCGAATGACGTCGCTGAATTGACATCATCCTTAGCAACAGCAACAAGACATTTTCATTTTGTCTTGGTTTCTATTTTTGTTAGTTTTTCAGGCTGAAGACCACATAGTCTTATCGAATTTCATTCGATAGACAATAATAATAATTGTAATGATTTGATAAATCGTTTACTATAATT
>JBCAUI010223307.1:0-16593 GCA_038406195.1 Haplosyllis anthogorgicola
TCGGAGAAGAGGATGGTCTCACCTTTCACATACACTGGCATTCCCTAACCGTGCGAAGCACGGGTTTCACCTAGTAATAATAATAATAATAATAATAATGTGACATAGTTGCAACCTTTTTGTATAGTTAAAATATTGAATTCTGTCATGAACTCACAGAATTGAATTCTTACAACTTCGATCTATCTCAACAGAAATGAGATTTATTCGCTACAAAAGAAGTGAAAAGAAAATAAAGGTGTAACTTACCTGTTCTCCAGCATGGTCTGCATGGTCATCACAAACAAGAATTTCCAGTTTGTCAGTGCTATGATGTATCGTAATTACGCTAATTGAAGCACCCGGTGCCAAGACCAAATTCATAATAAGTATTTTATTTAAAAAATAAATCCAAAATACCAACATTTTATTATCGCTAAACCTGAAATATTGGCAGAAATTTGCATGTACGTGTTAAAGAGACTGATATCTTCAGTAATTTTTATGATTATCAAACGGATAGTGAAAAAAGTTCGTCGGTAAATGTTAAACTGGTTAACACTTTATTAAAAAAAGGGATGCATCAATTAAAGAGAGCACCCGAATTCGGGTGATACGGTATTATTTAAAGTGCTTACAGTTCGGGAACAACTGTAAGATGTCGAATTAATTCTGTCGAAATTCGACACTTAAAGGTCCACGCAGCTGTAAGAACCCCATTGCGTTATGCCAAAATTAAAAAGTACAATTTAGGCTTTTGAATAATTTATTTACTCAAAATAAGACATACAACATTGTGTATTTAAAAACTTAAAATTCAAAAACGTACATGTCAAAACTTAATAAACTAGTTAATTGAAATAAGAAACATTCAACATGTTCACACGTTCATCGATTGCGCACTGTTTTCGGTCTCATACTACAAGATCTGAAGCACATTAAAATCACCGAAGAAAAACAGGGGTTCAACTTGTACAACATCAGCAAGTTACTGGTAGTTAAAGGTGAACACTACATCCTTCATCCGTCTTCTCCTTGTACACATTCATACATGACACTACACTGACCTTACAACTTTTTAATTGTTAGTACCTGGCACTTGTATTT
This sequence comes from Haplosyllis anthogorgicola, assembly GCA_038406195.1. Lineage (NCBI taxonomy): Eukaryota > Metazoa > Annelida > Polychaeta > Phyllodocida > Syllidae > Haplosyllis > Haplosyllis anthogorgicola. The sequence goes on from JBCAUI010223307.1 coordinate 1,087, forward strand.
GAAATTAAAAGCGTTTTTAAATATTTAGGGGCTTACTACTGTTTTCTACAAATGAATTGTGTCGTGTTCTCGTACATGCATACTCCAGTACAAATATGGCACAAGAAATATTCATTCAACCCATACATACTTGCAGTAATAATACTTAGTGGCAGACAATCAAGCACGATACTTCATCGAAACCATGTGCATACAAAAATTGCACAAAACTCGAAGTACATGCAACTAAATGCATTTTACTGTTGAAGGAATAATCTTACTTTACCGCATTCAAATAAGTTAAGAACTGCTTAAGATGAACTGTTGGAAAAAATAATCGACTGAAATGTATTAAACAGTTAGTGTCGCCTGGTACATATCCTTTTTACATGTATTTGAAGCTTATCTCAATATCCCGCAGTTGGCAGCGTATTATCAACGGTCCTGCTGGTAAAAACTAAGAATGATGAAATTCTGATTATGATAATCCTCTTGCATTCCCGACGACGTCCTCATTTTACGACCCTCGTACAGTCACATAGGTTCTGAGTAACAGTCAACAGACATCTGTGCTATTATCCACCATAGTTATGAAGAGATTCGATTTCGTCCTCAATGAATATTTCTGATCGCTATCCAAGACACTCATGTCACTCTGCTGTTTGTCCTGTAGAATTTAAGGTATCTGGTTGTCTATTTGCCCATGATAAACAAAATGGACATAACCAGACCTAAGGCACTCAACATAAATCCAGTGTACGTACTACAAGTACCAGAGGACATCCAGTCACACTTAACAACAGTCTCTGTTTGATTCTGCCATTCACATAGTTCTACTATATCTTCGTTTTCACTGGCCGTCGTGATTTCTTCACCGCTCACCTCTTGTGGGGAGTCGCACTTGCCGACAAACTTGGTGGTTCGCTGTTTAACGATGTTTAGGAAATCGCAATCACAGTCTAGCGGATTGTCACTCAAATCCAACTTCTCGAACAAACAAGAATCAGTCAAGAAGTTAACGTTTTCAATGTTGTTGTAGTTGAGTTCAACGTCCAGGGGTGTTTGAAGTCGTGAAAATGTGTCTGAGTCGATGCTGGTGATACGACAGTTAGATAACCGGATTTGCCTCGCTGCTAAACCTGAGAAGGAAGCATTAGTCAATGTTTCTAGCTGGTTTCCCGACAGGTCAAGTTGTCGGAGATATCGAAGCCTTTTCAGGGCATCGACAGGTATGGTGTCAGAAGTTATTCCTGTGTTGGCGAGTAACAGGTTTACCAGTGACATTTCCAAACCTCGAAGCATTCCAGGCATCAATTTGACTAGGTTTCCACTGAGATCAAGGGTCATTAAATGCGACATTTTTTCAAAGGTACCGTTCTTAAGATTATGTATCTCATTGTTGGACACTTTGAATGTACCAAGGTTGAAGAGATTGTCAAAAGTGTGAGTCGGTAACTTGGTCATCCCGTTAAAGCTGAGATCTAATTCCATAAGGTTGTGGCCAATACCAAGGAATGCTCCATTCTCTATTTTTGTGACATCAGACAGTTCATTGTGACTCAGGGATAACTTCTGTAAGTTCATTAGAGTCACGAACGAACGTCGAGGCAGTGTACTGATTTGATTTTGATCCAAGTTTAAGGTTCGTAATTCCATGAGAGGTCTGAATGAACTAACTGGTATTGAAGACAACCTGTTACTGTCTAGCCTCAGTTCCATCATAGATTCTACTCCAACAAAGGCCTCTTCATGTATAGAAGTGACGTCACAATCTGTCAGCACCAGAGTTTCCAACATCCTAAGAGTACCAAACGTACCATTGGACAACTTGTGCATGACTGGGGTTGAAACTCCAGTCAAGTCCAAAGTTCTTAACATCGTGAGACCGTTTAGAAACTGACGGGGTTGATGATTCAGTGATATCCGTTGCATAGATAAGTACTCCATGTAATATTCCAGTCCCTTAAAAGCATCTGGTGAGATATGGGACAAGGGATTATCCGACAGTTCAATACCGGTGATCATAAATCCGTCGAAGGCGTTGCCTTCAATACTCGTAATCCGGTTTCCGTCTAAGTACAGTCTGTGTATGGTGACATTTTCCAATAAATCTAATTCGGGTAAGCTCGACAATCCTTTCTTTTTACAGTCAACGTCTATCAGCTGGGTTCCTCTCAGATTGGACATGTCCTCATTTTCTGTACATGTGCATTTTGGTGGACAAACTGCGTACATGGCGGCCTCGGGAAGCACTAGCAACAGAGAAAAACACAGGATCTGGTTTGTAGGTGCCATACTGGATGAAGTCCTCTATTCCGAAACCTGTAAATATACATAACATAAAACGTAAAATGTTAATATTCACTGATATCTATAAATAGGTGTCCTAAAGTTTACGAACGTAAATAATGTTAATTAATTAAGCCTAAATGTCAGACGCACCCAGGGGAAGCGTAACTACCATATAAAAATCTACGGCAATTAACACACGGTTAAAAACTGCACATATTGATTTTACATACCTCATTGAAACAGTCATCAATCTGGCTTTTAACACAAGCTACCATATTGAAAGACATGTCAGTCAGTCGACAGTTTAACCGTTTTACCTTTCTCGTGATGTCAATGGTAACAAAGATGCTTTCATGAGATATAACCCAATAAGACAACTAGAGTGCTGGCTGCTTCCCCCAGCTATGTTACGATTAATGCAAACAACGCCGTACTTGAAAGACTTACTCCCACAATGATATTATTCAGAACTCTGCCGGCAGAGCTTAGTAACAACGGTTAAAAAGGAAGTAAGAATGATTAAAGCACCTTAAATGGCTCATAAAGAGCACTTACGTTGGCCGCATGTCCTTTTTGCCTGTAGTAAATAAGGTTGGACATTGAGAGCTTCCCCTTGACTCTTGCTGATAAAGCTGGATTTCTTCAGCTGCCTATAACTTTACTCACTAACCAGCCTTGCCATTGATTTCGACAGCATGCAGGGGCCAAGTAATGTTGCTATCAACCATTACATAAGTTCCCGAATAATTAAATCACGGAAGTTCCTGTATGCAGATAACATTTCTCCGGGGAATTGTAATGGTCCCTTTGAATTCAGTCCCATCTGGCCAACAAACAATTGGGTTATGCATAAAATCTCATTCATTGATTTGGCAGGTCAATGCTGTTTGCTTTAGTGCCTGCTTTCGAATGTTTTTCGGCCAAAATATTCTCAACCTATTCCCCGATTTCACCTGTCAGGTTAGCAGGTGCTTTTCCAACAATAATTGACATTTATAGTTATTGCAATGCCTAAAAGTATTTAAATTAGCCCATATAACTCGTGAATATTGCTTTTTTAATAACATGCATCAAGCCAACCGTATCGTGCATAGAATATGTACATTGAATTTAAGTTCGATTTAAATACCAAAATACGTCCCCATTGTGAATCTACTCTATAATTCGGCCTATTTATATCGATGTACAAACGTGACATGCATAGTTTGGCTTCAACAATACGTATTTGAATAATTTATTTATGTCATGTTCTGCACACATATCCTAGTGTTACGCATACCTTAAACTGTGACTTTATGCCCTAAAATATCTTTCTGCTGCAAAAACAATTTTTTTTCACAAAAACTCACACACCGATGTCAACTATTTACATGCACTGCTGTCACTGTAAATGCATGACACTGTAATCCTACTGGATGAAAATGGATTCGCTGACATTAAATTGCTGTCTGCACAGTGCCTTATTTGTCAAATATGATTAATTCCGTGACCTTGCAATGCTGCAAATGCATTAATGGAAGCAAAATTCAACCCGTTTCATTCAATTACATCCGATAAAAATGCCTAAAATGCCAGTTTCACTGCCAACTGCACTTACCTGATAGAGATAACGCGTAAATGTTACCGTTACTATTAATGGATCTATGAATATTTACCTTAGAAACATGTAATTGTAGCGTCGGCGGCTGCTTGCTGCATCTTGCACTTAATCATGGTATTTTTATTCATTTTTTAGGCGGCAGAATATCAGTCACAGCGCTTGCCCATGCTATCCATTATGTACAGTCCAACTTATTTACCACGCGAAATTTACCTCCCACAACTTAGCGGTAGGTAAATTGAAATGGCACAGAAGCCAGGCCACAATTAGATTATAGATCTGCTCTTTTGAATGCAAGCCAGCAGTACATGCTATAGGAATGAATAGACGTAGACTGCAATAGAATTCTCACCTGATCTCCGCTGTACATGTGGGTAGCAGTATGCCCACTGCAAAGCAAACTTTTGGAGGAAAAAGTGGTGATCCTTTCTACCCCGATGCTGCAAAAGTGTTTATTTCCCAAAAGACCAGTGACTAATGCTGCTTGGTGACCATCAGTGTTAAGCAGAAAATGTCAAGGCTTTTTTCGTTTGAATTCTGATGCTCCCCATGCAGCGTTGCAGACGCGACCTAATTGCTTTATGTACAGGAAAGAGGGCATTATTAAAGAAACGGGCATGCAAAGTTGACACGAATGGCTTGTTTCATCTTATATCATTTTGAACATGATGCTGGCAAAGTTGATATTAAGGGTGAAAGCTTAACATATATGTACATTTTAAGGGAAAATGCTTAACATCTTTACACAAACATTTTAAATGTCACTTTTAACACACCTTATTAGGCGCGGTCTTCAAAAAGCACTGTTGTTTGACATCTCTTCAAATGGTCATTTTGTAATTGTCTATCATCACCCATTGTTGATAACAATTCTCATTTATAGACTAACTACATTACATGTTGGTGCTAACTTATATCAGTCATAAACCAGGAAAATTATGGACCTACTAATAACATATCTTCAAATGGACATCTTGTAATTGTCTATCATCACCCAATGTTGATAACAATTATTATTTATAATTAGACTCACTACATTGCACATATTAGTGCCAAATTATATCAGGTCATAAACCAGTAAAAATATAGACCTACCGTTAACTTTAGTGTTGTTGCTCAACTGTTGTTAGCTAAATCCTTATATGTGTTTAAAGAGCCTGGTATGTATCCTGTTAGCACTTTTTTCTATTTTTTTGTAGGTGGCGGTGATGATATCAGTCTTCCATTTATGATGTGTATTCTCAGTAAGGTTGTGTCATCAACCACCGAACTTCTTTCCTACATGCTGGCTTCTTGTCTCACATGTACACACACATATTCGTCATTTTTTGTTGTGCTGACAATAACAGTCTACTTGCAAATCCGAATCTTTACACGGTGAGCCACGGGCATTCAATTATTTACTGAACCTTAAATTACTCCCTTTTCTTGAGAAACAACTCGACTGGAAATTCCTTCACATTCGTGCAGTGCAATCACACCGCCACCTATATTAACTTCAAGACATAGTCGCCCCCAAAAAGGGGGCTTGATGCATAGACTAAATGTGCGTTCCTTTCAATGGCAAGTTGTAGATCCACCACTGATATCAACATAACTATTTGTATTTGGCAAATATGAAATGTAGTGCTTGGTTAGCCTACTGAAAAAGGCTTTCTAGTTTCTATACAGTGGTTTATACCCACCACAACTAACAGACCATGCAATGAAATTGTCTACTGAATTAGATCTCGCCTCTTTAAACATTTACAATCTGACCATTCAGTTACGACTCGTTTTATGGTGCTTGCTGGTCTGTGTAAACTCTGTCTGCGGCCCCAGGCCTAAAGAATGAAAATTATCATCACAGACAACGAGCAAGCACCGGGATCCCAGAAATAATCGATGAGATGAATGGATTCGTACATCTCCTAAGATATTCGTTCGTTATTCAGTGATATCTGTGGCAACAAGGCTGTGAATCCCTTAATTTCAAGGATCAAGTAATCAGTGAACGAGATGAGGGTCAAATGTTAAAACCAATTTTTTTTAGAGTTTATGTAGAAGTGCGTTGACCTATTGCATGAGGTTCGGAAATTATTTTAAAAAATCAAAATTAAGATTACATTTAGTAATTTTACACCACCAATATTGCCACCAGCTTATTTGTATGGAATTTCGGCCATTTCACACCTACAAAACACATGTTTATCGAAGTGTACGAAATAAATGAAAAAAATGCGGACAATAGAGATATATCTGTTGGGAAACGTTTACCAAGAATAACTTTCCTATTTGAGACTTAAAGGGGGATTCTCATGAGATAAAGAGATGGAAGATGGAATCTGAACTTGAAATGATTTAATCTGAAGCAGAAAAATAGCCACACTGGGGGGGGGGGGTTCTTATTTATTTCTATTTGCCTCAGTGAACCTAAATAGGGAATAAAATCCTGATATATTTTGTTGACTAAGTAATATTACCGATTAGCTATTATGCTGAAGATCGTTAGTTTTTTCTTGTCTACAATTCTTGCCTACACACTTTGCAGGTTACAATATTCACTTAACCAAGTATCGCCTAGTAAACTAGTATAAACTTATGCAAGTAACGGCCCCTGGATCGGCTAGTAAGTGTGTGAATAATAAACTGGGTCCTTGTTTTGTTTGGTCATGTAGGGACCACAGGTTCAGAAAGGTAAAATCAGTTGGTTCTATTGATTAACTAAAGATGTCTCTAGTTCATAAGAGTATTTCCTGGTAAGGACGGTCTTTATCTTTGGTGTTGTTATGTCTATGATCCGCGTATGTTGGCCTATTATCTTAACTATGTTAAATAATAAAAACCGACGATGGATCAGAAGTTTATTTCTGTACAAGAGAGTCAAATTATTTCTATGTAATTTTGAAAAAAAAAGTGAAACTGAAAATAAAAATGAAAATGAGATGACACTTTATGAAATAAACATTTCAATATTAAATCAGGTCCAAAACAACAAACTTCTGGTTTTTTTGACATTATCTCTATTGAATTTGCAAACTGAAAAATTAATATATTTGTAACTAAGAGTACAGAAAAGTATGGAGGATATTAGATAATACATTAACAACGTAAATATTACAATATCAGTGAAATATAAAACACGATACAAGTTACATTTGATGATCTAAAATAGTAACTATTTCTGTGATTTGTATATATTGCCAGGCGTTCTTCAGTTGAGATATTCTCCTGAGAAACTTTACATGATACAACAGGAACAGTGATCCAACCATACAAATGAGTTTCTTGTACATCCGCAATATTAAGCTTTTCACATTAGCGTCCGCAAAGTATGTTGTTCTTTTTCATGTGCAACTTTCTTGTTATAACAATCAACTTGTCTTACAGGTAACGAGAAATTTACTTATCAAAGGTTTACAAATGATTCTACCTATGCCATTAATTAAGAGTAAAAAACTTCACTCATGCCTCTTTATTTGGGGAACAATCGAATACCAGTGAAAAATATATAGCGTGAATTGAAAACTTCCATTATAAGATGATAAAATACAGATTCTATAAGCTGACGAAGCCAACAAACACTCTATCATTGAAACCGTGTACACAAACTTTTGGTACGGTAGATGTGGCAAGCTTAAAAGATATAACTCGGATTTCCAGAAGCACAATTCATACACACAGAGTAATTTATCTACACCTGTACATGCGAACCATTTGTACAACAACTTTTGCTCTTTTTAATACACTGCATGTATCTCAGGTTGCTGTATCAATAAACTCGAAATATAGTGGATGTATGAGGATTACATTCATTACCCTACTGTTCCACTATCGAGCTAACAGATGGATAACTCTTGAAACCGAGCACTTCTTGGTGTACTATTGATACATTACTAAACAGAAGGTAAACTGCCGAGTACCCTAAGTGAACTTGAAAACGATGCTTTAAACATAAATACTAAGATAGACATTAACTACTTTGACAATTAGTTATTGTTCATTGTATTCTGTATCCAGTTACTGAAACTGCTTGTACGCGCGTATACACCTGGTTTCCTTGGTAACCCACATCCCCGTCCAAAGGATGTGATCCCGTGTTGCACCCATCTATTACCCTGGTAACAAACCAATGGTCCTCCAGAGTCACCCTGAAAAAGTAAAAATCTTATTTATACGTCTTTGTTTCTCTGCAAAATGGCCTTCAGTTGGATGTGACAGCGGAAACCAATTCAGTACACGGAATTCGTATCAGTTTGAGAACAATGACGCATCAAAAACGCAGTGTGAAATTCTTATGTCCTTTCTTTTGTTCTAGACGTTTCGAAACTGATACAAATTCCGTGTACTGAAATTACCCGAATTCGCCATTTTCACACGAAGTGACCATGTGGCATTGTACATTGTAACATGCCATCACGAACGATTGAGACTTCATTTGACTGTTAGTAAACTATTTTCGCCAGGTTATGCTTTGTAATTTATCAAGTAGTATCAACACGGTGTTCGAACTGATTTTCCGTAAACAACATACCGTCAACTATAACAAATCCGGGAACAATGGTGGAAAAATCAAGTCCTCTTTTCTAACTGTATAATGCCCTATTGCTAAGTGAAATATATTAATTATCAATCAGAGAATAACAAGGTCTGTAATTCAAATGAATTTTGTCCATAATAACTTTGGATATTAAAAAATAGCACTTCAGCAGTTAATCAAAATGGCTTCCCTTTGTTTCTACACAAAGTTTACTGAGAATACTTTATGAAGCAATTTCCACTTGAATTTCGAGGAATAATACAACATTGAATACACAATAATCATTGTAATAATCATTTTCTTCATTTTCATGCAGTTTTTCTTGATTTTTGGGCGAAAATTGGGTTGGCGTCCCCTGCTATGGGCCAGGTGCCCCCCTGTACGGGAAATCCTGGATCCGCCAATGATAATGATGTATCAATGATTAGGCATCATTTCAATTATCAATCTAAACTTAATTACAAAGATTTGTAAACTTGACTATTGAGCTGTTTCCCCGAATTTGTTATAGTTGACAGTGTAAAATTTCCAGCAGTCTCAGTTCGACCACCCGGATCAAAACGTTATAATGGTGTGTCTGAGAAAATAATGGGAATTTCACCGTTCAGAATCTTTACGCGTACAACCGGGATCTTGTTTTAAATAATTAATTTCTCTCGTTATTTCGTAGGACTTTTTCTTACCTGGCAGCTATCCACTTGACCATTCTCATAACCCGCACACAACATTCTGTCTGTGATAAGAAACTGACCACCCAACCATTCTCTCCTTCTACATGTCGATTGTCCTACGATTGGTACGAAGGCTTGATGTAAGGTTCTGCTGGATTGAGCTGAAAGAAAATGCAGAATTTTGACAGTGAATCTTTATTTTTGGTCATCATATCGGTTGTATTGTTGAATTACTTCCTACTATTGATGGAAAGTTCTTTCGGTGTGAAATATTTTTCGTAGTCCTTTGCTGCTTGCGGCATGTGGGTCTTTTAGATGTCTGTTTGAGGTGCTGGTTTTAGCTAAATATGTTAGTTTCGCACTTTATATTATGTCATTGATGATAAACAGAATGCAGATATGATGTAAAAACGACCCAGAGCTTTGTCAGGGAAATATCATTCTTACATGGTTTGCCCCATCCTATTACAGCACACAGAGTACCAGGCAGCACGCTCTCTGATTGACTTGGTAGACAAACGGGACTGACTTTTGGTGAACGAGAAAACGGACGTTCCAGCTTCAGAAGAGCGACATCATAGTCAAATGTGGTTTGATCAAAATTTGGATGCAATATCACCCTGCAGATAGAAAAGATATAACCAACACTGGTATTAAGCAGGATATTTTGTCGAATATATTTTTGCTCACCAAAAAAATAACGTACTTAATGTTTACAATAACAATGTCATGTCATCAGCTTTGACGATGGACGCTTTTCGACCAGTTCCTTGGGCAAAATATCGTTTTTACGAGCCGTGTCGACAAGTACATATATAATAAAGGGTGTACAGTTGTAGCCTTGAGAAGGATATTATATAATAATTCATCAATAAATTTTTAGTGGAATCTTACTTAGTGGCTTTCCTGTACTCCCGATTATACTCATATTTCCTGAGATCATGCGCTGCAGCACTTAATTCCCAGTGACCACCTTGAGTATCTCTGAAAGCAAGTCATTGAAAAAAAAAAACACCGTTTCTCGGAAATGATACAAATGTGAATATTTCGCCACCAGATTTAATCGCAGAAACGAGTGCTACGTACTAATGGAGGTTGTAAAAACAGTATTAGATTTTGTGCACTTACTCATCCACACAGTGAGCTGTAGTAAGTACCCAGTCCCAGGCTATAAGAGTTGCTCCACATCGTACCACAGGATTTTTGTAATATCGTAACGCCAACTGAAATGACCAGCTGTTTCGGATAGCTTCGGTTCCTCCTAATACCCTTCCTGCTATGGGACTTATTGCGGGTCGCCCACAAGTGGATGTTTCAATTTCAACCCTTCCTGTCATCGGAAGAAAAATAAGCATAAACCAGTCTATGCATGTATATATGGGTAATAAAACATCAGTGACGAAAACTATTTAAATTGTGAAATGTGTTACAAAACTAGACAAAAAGAGAAGTCATTCGGAAAAAAATGAAAACGAATCATCAGTTAGTCAGCGCGATTTTATGGTTGAATTATGTGATGATTTTCTGAACTGCAATATCAAAGACTTTTCTACCGCAGCATGTTCCTGGCAGCATCTGACTGGCAATGAGTCTGGTATATTAGCAATTCGTTCTCTTTTGGTAAAATGAAGAAAGATTAAATACTTTCGGCACTTTACCGTATAATGTTATTTTGATCGATAGATGGCATCATCTTCTGCCATAAGCTGGAGATTGTTATTTTAGAACCGTGCATATTATTTACATGTATTTTATTTTAGAATTTTTTATTCATTTATTTTTTTGCTATCACAACTCTAGACTCACCACAGGTTGCCAGTTTGTAATGTTTACAATGTTTACACACTGATAGTTGACCACAAGCTGTTGCAGCTGTATGCATCCAGCAGGTATTAATACCACTGACGTGATCCACTGCTTTGCAAGAGACCGACTCGGCACAAGCACGGACGCAATCCACCCAGCTGACTCTTCGGCTGAACATGGTTCCTCCAAAAGCGTGCATCTGTGCGTGGGTTTCTGTTCAATGTACCAGGCTTAGTGAGCTTAGATTGATGTAATTTAAATGATTCCTGATGATTAATAATCAACTTTATAGTAACAAAGATTGAAATAGAACAACACAAACCTTTGACAATAATATGGATAGCTTGATCATTTTGAGTCCCAGATGGTGCCTGACTGTTCTGTTGTGGCGCAACATTGGACGACAGGTAAGATTGGACCTGGCTTACTGAAGACTGAGCTGAAAGAATATTACAATACTGTAGTTATGTCAAATTATGTAGTCTGAAACAGTATTTATTTAATATTAGATTAAAAACAAAAGAAAGTATTCTCTCTTTGATCATATAAATTTAACACCATTGTTCAACTAATTTGACATAAACAGAACAAAACAATACTCAATTCTGTAATTTTGATTTGTGGAGTTTCTGTTGTTTTCATTTTTGGACCAAGGCCCATTTTACTGGCAGTCCTGCTTTGAACTTTGGGTGACTGTACTCATTGGTTTTAGGATGGATCCGTCTCTTGTATATTAGCTGTAATCTTGTGATTTGCATTGTTAATCTTTTTAAATTGAAACAGCCTATTTCAAGAAGGATATGGTATGGTTAGTGTAAAGATTTGATGGTGGCTGCTGGAAGTTTTCTTACAAAAGAAAAGTTGTAACCGATCCCACAAACACAATGTTAAGGACAGATGTTTGTTAATGGAACCGTGGGTACATCATTAGTTATGTACTCATGCTGTAGCGAACGTCTATTGTTCTCCATGCAATGGTGAAAGGTAACCAATTAAATAGAATACGTGTATTTGATTTAAACGTGGAATATTGTCAAACATACCAGTACCACATGACGACACTTTATAATGATTCGTGTTACTCTGGGAAAGCAACTGAGAACAGGAACTTTGTTGTGTGTGGTACCAACAGGAATTATCGGTGGTGTCAAAATCCAACGCTCGACATGTTCCAGTACATCTGGCAACGCAGGTGGCAAGGTCTCTTATGGTCGATTGTCTCGTTCCACCAATGGCGTGCACACCATCGTCTAAAATGTATATCTCAACTGATCAATCTTTTCGTATGAATCGATTATTCGCATTATTCTTGTTATTGTTCTCATAATCATCATGTAGTAAGTATCCCTTTAAAATGTGTATTTCTTTTGTACTTACGACACGTAACAAAAGATACATGTACAACATCTTGAGACGGTCGCCGGCTGCTACATCCGGACGCATGGTTGTGGAACCAGCATGATTTTGCTACATCGTTAAAGTCAAGCGACCAGCAGGATGGACTGCTTTTGCAGGCTAGTTTACACGCAGCTTCACTCTTATATCCAGGTTGGTACGTACCACCTTGCACCTGGGTATTTTCATATCGGCCTGAAACAGAAAAAATCATATGAACATCACTACGTTTGAACTTACACGCAGCACAGATTATAAAGTTTTCGAAAAACGTTTCTGTAGAATTTTATTTGAATGCCAACAACCTGTCACCTGAAGGTATAAATACTTAGTGGTTAATTAAACAAACTGAGAGAAATAATTTGGCATAGCTTTAACAAATATTGTTATGTTACCGCATCAAATTATTCCTAGTGGCAAGAAAGGAAGGGCATACACCAGAAAAAGTATTACCAATAAATTACAAGGGATAAGAAACAATTGAATACTTTACTGTCATAAATCTTGACCTTATATGTCCCTGAAGGGTCTTAGGTACATTTGTAGATGCACTGTGTGGGTTATCTAAGAACTTGATGTAAATAAGCTGTGACATTGTGACAACAGTGTCCAGTACACAGTGGTTAAGATTTTGGCACCAGTTCGAGTGCCGTGGAGGCATGTATTTAATGCTGGCTATGTCTGCTCCTATCCTTGCTATCTTTGCCTCATTGTCTGGTTTAGCTACTTTGTCTGCATAAGTAATGATCCCATTGTAGTTGTAAGGTGACCATTGTCTTAACCTTATAAAATCTATTGAATGTAACAACAGTTTTAACTGTAGAGGTTTGACCCTTAGTAAGTTACTCCCTGCAAATCAATTACTTCAGGTACGAATATTCTTACCTTAAGCACTTATGGCTTTAAAATCGAAAATAAATTGATGGCACCAATTGTAATAGCCAAGTATTTAACTTGTTTTTCATTTGTAACAAAATCAGCAACTTTATGAAATAAATTATCGATAGGCGTAATTGTGATTGCACCTTCGTATAACCCGAATGCTCTATCAAAATGAATATTCTTCGCCTCTGGATCTCAAGCATGTGCCATCATTGTTAGCAGAGGGATGCTTTATGACCCAGGTCATATGCTATGAGAACAATAACATGTATGAGGGCTTGTCTATGATTCTATTATCATATAATCATCTTGTCAATTCTTGATGTGTAACCTTTGTTGTCTGTGATCTTGTCCGTTCAAAATTTTTGTCATCAGAATTTGGGAGTCTCACGAGGTTGATAATAGGTAATTTTATCCAGAAAGGTTACTCATTTTCCCTTTAATAACAACATCAATGTTAATTTCACAGATATTTTTAAGCCACTAACTGACAAAACATATTGTGTTATTGTATTTGCCATTTATGACGAGTATAATTATTTTCCTATGAGAATTGTGAACAGTTACAGTAAATTAAACGCTAGCACCAATCACTGTCATGCAACAAAAGGCCTTCAGTAAAAGGATTAATAGTTGTTTAACAATTGTCCTAATTTTAAACGTATCTGTGCGTATTGGAAGTTTGGTCAATGAAACTACTCACTGAATCAATACACGCCAAAATATCATGTTTTTGTTTTTATCACAATCCATATAGTCTAATTATGAAGTGTTGTATTCATCACATTATACAGTGCGAAACAAGTAATATATTAACTTATATCGTTTTCATGATATTCTAATGATTTTTAACATTTCAAAAACTTAAATAAATAAATATGTGTAAATGTATACGAATTTTGGTCTACAATTTTGCTGAGCTCGTGTCCAGAAATAGTTAAATCAAACGAGTATTGTTTCATCAGTATCGTTCTTTCATAAATTTATACAAGTTGTTCTTATTGTGTTGTTTCTTAAATAACATTGGTTACGCGTGAAACAACTTATTTTATGTGCTGTATTGACAATTCTCCAGTATCCATATTGTACTTATCATAAAAGCAACAACCCAGTTACCTATTGCATCCTTGGCTGAAGTGACAGTCATCCAGAAGAGTAGAAGAAGCACTATCTTCTTATGTAATCCATGGAGGAACATTTCACAACTCGGCCTAACATAACTACTTGTAATTATGTCTTATGGCAGCTTCTTTTAGGTAAGTTCCATGATTTTTACACCCATAAATCTTTGCCAAGAAAACCAAACCCTCCTGTGTAAGCCAGGTCCAACCTTGGATGTAAAGATTATGCCGGAAGGGTCCGTTCCAACTTCCGGTGAATGATAGTCAGCATCTTTCAATTTTGAAGTATGACCAGATAGAGAGGAGAGTCAGTTATGTGGAGCTCTGACAAAAGCATCACTTGTAGCCCGGAGCCGTCAGGCTGTGCAACATACCATACACGAGCAAATTAGCCCCAAGTGATGTGGAGTATACATTCCTTAGGCAAATCTTTACAATTGTATAATGATCTGTAAAGATCAAGGGTTTGTGTTGTAAGAAAAGAATACAGTTATAGTCATAAGGTCATCATTAATTGGCTGTAATTTGTAAATAAACTATTGTAAGAAACAATAAGAACTATTGTTTTTCGTGCAGGACAGGGGCAGTTGCTGTAGTTCATTTACTCTTTATTGATAATAAAAAGCCTTGATGGGTCTGCCTCTTTGAATTTAAATTATTTTGTGTAAAACGGAACAAAGTTTTCTTTTCAATGGGATTGAAATACATTTAAATGGCACCAAATCAAGTAAAAACCATAGATTTTCACCACAATAGCCGTATTAGTTTAGTGAATCCAACGTGAGTTGTGTGGTTTGCTAGTTTGGCTCTTCAGGCACCCATAGTGTGTCAGAGGCTAGTCCAACAACGATGATAGACTATTTTATGCTGTACAAAAATCCGATAGGTGACCATCAAAATTAGAAAAAAATATGGGTCAGCCCTTCAATTGCATCTTAAAAACAAATACTCACCTCAAACAAACACCCGACTCTGTTGAGTTAAAACTGGAGTGAATCGGTAAAATATGTGCATCTATGTCCATTTGGCACGCTATTCTGTACTCGCTCTATTTAAATAGTGTTTTAAAAAGCACCTATAAGTCTGGTCTGAAAATTAGATTTTGACGAAAGGTGAAAAGATTGTCAGTACCACAGATTTTGATAACAGCTGTGCGAGTAGAGAGGGAGATGGATAGCTCTGTGCTACAGCATGTTTACAGATCCATGCACCCATGGAGCTGCTTCTGCCATTGAGTTGAGG
>JBCAUI010223418.1:0-16590 GCA_038406195.1 Haplosyllis anthogorgicola
GACAGTCTAGAGACTATCCTATTGGTTAATTAGAGTTACGCGTTAGCATCATAGCATCATTAGTAGCCATCTTAGATGCAGTTCAAATTGTACCTTTGACAAGACTGCATGTATTTTGTACCAGAGTTAATAAACTATATTCAAAGTCTAGCAACTCTTGATCCAGTCTTTTTACACTTGGGAATTTTTGTAAATTAATATTGAGTTCAGGAAACTCATGGGTTGACTTCACATCATTCTATAACATTCCTTTGTTAAAAAGGTGAACCGACCTTATGTGTCATTTTGGGAAAAGACTCACATTTAGGAGATGAAACCTTATTTATACATTACCTAATCTTCTTAAATCAGTGTTCTGGCACTTTTTAAGAGATACGAGAACAAATTGAATGGATGCAGCTTTTTAATGGTCTTATTGGGTTATCTTTCACCTCAGGACATCAAAACTCTTACTCAACGCATCAATTCCCAATGGGAATAGTGTGAATGTGTGTGGGATCCGGGTAAATGGAGGGGATTTTCATTCGAATCAATCACATTGATAAATCTATCTTTTGATTCCTGCAGACACATTGAAAACAGACATTGCATTAAACTGCAATACGAACTTAATTTAATAATTGTTTTCCAAAAGAGAAAAGTGCCGAGGAAGTGCGAATGTGGATTCGGGTAAATATTGGCGTCAAACAATTCTATCCGGATGTGCCAACTTGTGATTGAAAGGCCCAAGTGATATTTTGTCAGTAACCGTAAGCTATGTGGGATTATTAAAAAAAAGTAGCTGCTATATATTTGTCATCAAATATACCTCAGTGACTACACCCCCTCAATTTATCGTCACTGAGGAGAAATGTCAATGCATTTATGAATTTTATTTGTTATCGTTATTGTCCTTTTTCTGATTTCCATACACAGGTGGGATATGGAAAGAAACACTGACTGGGCCTAGTCGGCGTTTTCCATGTTTCCCCGGGGAAAAATGGGGAAATATATGGGTTTTCTTTCTCAGTAAACTAGAAAATTTCATGTTGATATACCATAGGATAACATGAGACATAAATGTAATAACATCAGTAGATCCGAATCTGAACAAAACGTGATGCGTTCTTAAAAAAATAATCCATACGTCCACTAAAATACTGATACTTAGGCAACATGATCAAAGAAATAATGGATATAGATATTTTTAAAGTGTTGCAAGATTCGGATCTGCTGATGTTATTTCATTTGTATCTAATGTAAGGGAAACATGGGTTAATACGCCGACTAGTCAGTCTTTCTTTCCGTATCATACCCCTGATATAGAAAGATACATACATAAACTGTCAAGTTAACTCCATTGTTCAGTACCAGTGGAAGCCAAGCTACTCCCAGCACCAGTGTACTTAGGGGTAAGAATGTCTACAAGTTTGGGGACTAAAGTGATGAGTGCCTGACAGCTTCAAGTATCACGGTTTCTTTCATTTCCTCCTGAGATTTGTACACATCAACATGAAATGTTAAAGTTTCTTTTAGGCAAAATATATTCAATGTTGCCAGAAACCTGCCTCACGTATTCCTTATTTTACAGAACATTTGCCTATTTTTGCCCAAATTACTTCTTTCAACATTACTGTTGAACATCCAACATTGTACATTTTACACATTTAATGTCGAAAAAGACTATTTAGCCTAATTAGCTTGACTTTCATTACAACGCAACTGTTAAATCTGTGAAAGAAAGAAGAAGAAAGAGGCCAGACAGGTTTGAGACCAATTGTTGCAGAGTTGAATGTAAATAATTTTCATCCAACGGCTATTCAGCTGTCATTAAAGGATTTTCCCAATTCAATGTTCACCAAATTAACTTAATTAGGTAAGATCAATACTAATACTATTTTGGCATGTCTACCATTTATGGTATGCCAGTGATACTAGTGTAGTAAGTAGCTAAGCCTAGGTTGCGTGTTACTGGCTGTCTAGCCTGCTACGTACTGCTTAGTAGGTGTTACCTCTGTGGTACCCTGGGCTCTAATGCCCTTTCTGCCTAGTTGTGGCTGTTAGCTCGGGGTGTTAGGGGCGGAGCTTAGGTGCGTAGCCCTGGCACTAGTTCGAGTAAGTGTAATATAGTGATATTATTATTTACAACTGAAATAAGTTAATTTACTGATATAAAGGCAAAACCATATTAGGTCTCCATCCTAATTGGAATTGTAGAACAATGGACAGGCATATTTAAATATCAATCAATTAATGTCTCAGAATTCAGGTGAATTCTAATTCACAAAACCTGTTAACATTCAGGCGACATAGGATCAGATATAAGCTTTTTATGAAACGATACTGTTTTCAAGACTCAAAACTTAATATTAATGGGGGAATCTTGATAATACTTACCAATGTAAGGCGTTTCAACACATTTTTCCGATAAAGTTTGTAGAGTCTTACCCTGTGTTTACATATTTGGAGCTGGCAACTTAAGTTCATAGTGTGGGCAACAGCAGTTTACATTGTAAGGTTTACGCCAGGGGTTACGAGGCCCGTATTCTTACCATTGGCGGTGAATTCCGCATACGTACAGTATATACGTTCCGATTTCCGATTTACGACGACGCGATTTTGTGCACAAGAGCAAAAATATATTAAGCTTATTTGTCCTTTTTTTACTCCTACTGTTGAATAATTATTGGCACCATTTTCGCACACAATGTTACATCTAAATGCCATTTTCTTCCTAAGGCGTCACATTTACATTTCAATTGCTTTCTTCTCTCGAATAATTTACATTTACTGCACAAGTGAGACATTAAGATTGTTCAAATACAAACTTTGCAAATGATTCAGAAAATCTCTTCAAATCTCTTTAATTTGTTGATTACACAAGAGATGAATGCTCTTGTTTATGCCAGAGTTTCGAAATTATCTGTGTTGGGATTTTGCATAGCATTGAGGAGAGGGGGTTTCTTTCAAATGTATAGTGTGACTAGTTGCAGCGTAAGTGTGATTCAAGACTTTGTTAGCAAATAAATAAGATTTAATGTAGTGCCTTCCAAATGTAAGTGAATTATTTTTTGGCATGTAAATAGATTACATAATAATGATTACTTGCACTTTTGTTTTTGGAATAATTGTACTACACATGTGTATTTTAAAGAAAAAAGAACTGATAGATTTATTAATAAACAATTTTATTTTGCCAAACATGTACATGTATATTACATACTTTTTTACAATTCATTTCAAAAGTATCACGGAAGGCCATTTAAGTAAAATTGCACCTTTATCTTTCTCCTATGGCAAATTAAAAAGAGAAAATGATACAATGAGAAAGTATAAATAACTATTAATACCCTATCCACGCATTAAATACACTGTGAACTCTTAGATATTTCAATCAATTACAATGTCAAATTAATTGGTGACTCTCTGAAAAGCTTATTTTACTTTCGAAGTAATTTGAACATCTGAGAGTTCACCGTTTCAGTTGATTAGCTTTTAATATGATTGACAGAGATTTTTATCCTCATAAAAAAAGTTGGAATGTTTATACGTGTTAAAATCTACAAAATATACAAATGAAGCACGAAAATTGTTAAATTCTGTTTTAATTCGCCTACAATGGAATGTGAAGTGATAATGATTCAGAGAAAATGATGTTAATTACATGATGACAAAATGTTAAAATATGCAATATGCAATAATAATACACACAGCATGTATAAAAATAGAAAAAGAACAGTATTTATAAAGTTGGTTTTAACACTGTAATTACAGCCCCGATGTATTGAGTATTTTAAATAAAAAGTGCCTATATTTTTTGTAAACATCCAACAAACAGTGCACATTAAAGATTTATATGCAACATCACAGTATTTAGAATTTAGAATTGTAATATTTACAATATACAATTAAAATTTTACGTTGTAAAGCATAAACTCAATACACATACCTGGTACATTATTTGACAAACCACTTTCTCTTTACGTTTTTAAAACAACTTCTTCACATACATAACTGATATTCTTTTGTAGGTTTTAGTAAATGTGGTAAGTAACACTGAATATATTACATCTTTTATAATTAGATGGGAGGCAGTTAAATAAAGATACAATCATTACATCCATAATGTTATTTAGACTTTACAAATAATTTACATGCACTATTATTTTTGTGACAACTAAACACTGCACTTTGTGCTCATCAAGAGTGCTTTATACATTCTTTAAGTTACATCTTTGTCTTACAAGACACAAGTCAAAATGCAACAAATCATATTTGTAAAATATCAGTTGAGCACCATTGGAAAATGTTTGATATGTATAAAAACATTTCATCAAATGAACAATGTATATGACATACTTGATACAGGTGGGTACCATGTCAGTGTCGTAGTTATTTAATTGTCTTGTGAATTAGAGTGAATACAAACTTGAAATTGTGAAAGCAATATTATGTGTCCTGCACAACAATTACCATCATAGAAAGTGTCCTAAAACGATTTTGATTCCGCATAATCAACTTGACTGTGACCTGTCTGGGCATTCTCAGTGCAGTTTGTTGTAAAACTTTGTAATAACACGCATCGAATGTTTTTGTTTACATTGTATATTGTATGAAATTATCTGCAGAATTGTCTATAGCATGTCACTTGTAAATACTGACAAGTCAAATATGGCAAATGGGCACATATACTTTTAACTAAAAGAGAAGACAGTATATCAGTATTGAGTTGAAGCTGTGTATGGATGAATTAGTTTTGTGCATTGTCTATTGGGCAATATTTGGAAGACATTGAAGTCCTTTATGATAAGAGGAGCTTTAGCATTATGTCATGTATAAATCTCATCTAAGTCTAACAGAAAGCTCAGTCCATGCATACAACAATATTGTCATGTTGTCAAATATCACACATTAATAATGAGCCTACAACTTTCTTTTGACTGCATGTATAAAAAAGGTAAATTATCATGATTTCTTTAATACAACCCTATTCGTGTAAGGCCCCTCACTGTAAAATTTTCATAGTATAGTGGTATTTTCCGCATAAAATGCATCTTCGTTATTCTGGTTTCCTGAGCTGGGTGGTCCCGAGACGTCCGAGGGACCCTGGTGAACGTGAGGTTGATCCGGGTGCAGGTGCACAGCGCCTCCACGGTTGGGACCGTACTCAGTGCTGTGAAAAAAATAAGCGTAAAACAACCCAACGATTAATACGAGAGTAAAAGCGAACAAAGTGGTGCTGATCAATGGTATTGCTAAACATAGCAACACCTACCATACTGAGTAAAATGGTTAATTTGAGTGTCTATGTGAGTTAAATATATTGGCATGCATTGTTCCAAAAGGCACCAAATTTTGTGAAATAATGTTGTAAGCATTATGGTTTAGGTCAGCGAATAACTAAAATGTGTATTGAACAAACATCCATCTTTTCTCCGTAACGTCCGTGCTTACTTAGTTACCTGAATTTTGCAAAACATATCCGTCAAAAAAGGAAACCTGCCAAGCAATTCTGGGAAAAGCTTGGAAGATCCTACCATCTTACCTTCTAATCTACTCTGTGTCAATAATCGCCGTGCAAATGCCATTGATGTCTCATTTATCGGTTATTGTGTTCAACTATACCACAACCATGTTACAATAACAATTATTCATGGAAAACGCAGGTTTTATTTAAGCCAAGCAATATTTGGGTCGGGGGTCCTAACCATTCAAGAAATTAGTATATTTTGTATCAGAGCTATAGTATTGCATAAAGCATACAGTAAAGTTTGGTGCAAATTTTATCATAAAAATATTTCATATTTACAGTATATTACTTGAATTACAATTACAAATATGGAATGATACAAAGTACAAGTACTTATACAATGGTACATTCATTCGAGGGTGTTAACAGTGATTCATTAGTTCCAAATCTTTGGGGACAAAGCTGTAGCAATAGCTTTCCTAGACATCTGAATTGTACCATTGTATGTCTAATATACATAATGGTGTCGGAAGCTTTAGGTAAAAAGATGCAAGATT
Source organism: Haplosyllis anthogorgicola (assembly GCA_038406195.1). NCBI lineage: Eukaryota > Metazoa > Annelida > Polychaeta > Phyllodocida > Syllidae > Haplosyllis > Haplosyllis anthogorgicola. The sequence goes on from JBCAUI010223418.1 coordinate 6,007, forward strand.
TGTTAGTAATCTGACCTTTGATAGATAGGGTTGACGGCTGCTATGACTTCTGGATCATCGTACCTTGCATGGCCGTTAGAGCCGTGCGCACCGGGCCCGGTGGTGTTGGGGTGAAGGCTCATGTGAGCGCCGGGGGTCTGCACTATGTGCGTGCCGGTGTGGTGGATCTGACGCCCGTGCTCATCCTGGAACGTCATGTTGATTTCACCCATCTCCTGCACCGGCTCGTCGGGTGGTACATACATGGCAAGACTCTGGAATAGCAAGCAAATAAACGTATTTCGATGATGTTGTAAAATTTGGAGTACAGTATTCTAAACAAAGCAAACCATAGGCAATGGATATGGAGGGACGTATTCAGACCAACCAATGTGTACAGCAAGAATTATACAAAGATCTTCCAAAGGTTTCCTAATGATAGCGAATTCTATTACTGCCTAACCATTTAGAAAATGTTGCATTAAAACCGTTTCCCATGTTTCCTCGAGCAATATTCTGATTTCTGACAAAATTGACAGCTGCGAGAGTCGACGTGTTTCCTTCATTCCCTAAGAGATTCAAGCTACGAGTTGAGAGGTGACTGTTTCGGGGTGAAAGATAAGGTTATTGTTCTGTACGAGAGAGTCACACCAAACAGAAGCCTCGGGCGAAAAGGTAAAGTAGAACCAGAGCTCTTGTCGGAGTAATCTCAGTCAATCGAAATCGGAATAACTTTTTTACATGCGATACTTTGATTACTAACTTGCAAAGGGATACAAGACTTTTCCCTTTCTGCTGATTTTTTCTGAGTTTATTACGAATGAATCTTGCAAAAATCATATACATGTATTCATATCCAGATTCCTTTATTTTAACTGTTTGTTATCTATATCAGAGCCATCAATTCGCACCGATATCTTTGGATAAATTTTCCAGTTTTTGAATCATGATGACATGGTACTCACACTCAACACATTAATCGTCGTGTTTAGCTTGAATCTATGCTATGTGCTTTACAATTTTATGCGTTTCAAAGCTAATTCGAATGATGATCAGATCGGACCTCTACAAGTAAAAATAATCTGCAAATCAACTGAATGATGTCAACACCTTCATCGTCGACCAGGCACGTTGATGCTTGTTACAGACAGGATCTAATGAAATTGCTTCCTGAATTAAGCAAAGTTCTCTACTTATGAAAGCTTCAAAATTCGCCGTAAATTCCATTTCCGTGATTATAAATCAAATATTGGATCAATATCGACTTTCAGCACAGTGTGCTGCAAACGGGTCCACATCGAAAGTGATCATTCATAACTTTATTCAATTTGCTCATCAAGTTGAGTGATTACAATTACATTCATTATATTGATAGAGATAAAAAAATGAACCCAGACAATTCCCCGTGTTCTATGGCTGCTGGGTTCAGAATGTCGTCACAAAATTGGGTAATAATGTATGGGAAACTTTTTATATGACTTTTATTTCAATGTCGAAGTAGCAATAAAAGATCCTTGATTCAAAATCCATGTCAAATCAAAAGAATCATATAGTATTGCGTGCACTTTGTAGTTTCAAACTTTCAACACAACAAATTTTCCATTTTCAACGTTATGCACTAGGCAATGTATACGGGGAACGACATAAAAGTTTTCATTCCATGTTAGGTTTGACAAGCTTCAATTTGTAAGTGACAATAGAAAGCTATAAATTACAATTATGTAGAGTTAGTTTCAGTGCTTCTAACACTATTGGACTACGTTAGCCACTTAAAGTTGGGAAAGTCTTTGCTTCACACATTTCGGACGAGAGGAATGTTTTATTGCTTTTGTTGTCTAATACAACTTTCAAAGAAACTGCCTAAGATTTTCAAAAATCAGGAACCAGTGTGTTGATATTCAAACTTTTATCTTACATACCTGAGTTTCGTATTCTTTGAGGAAGCTTGGCGGCTCCATGAATACTGGCTCATATTTTGGCGCTACATACATGGGACTACGTTGGTTCTTTTCTCTGTAACGCTTATATCTGGATAGGGAAAACGGAAACGTAAATGCAATAGGTATTAACGAAACGAAAGAACATGTACACACGATTGTCTATTTGTAAAGCGAATTTAGCCAAATCACAAAGCACAAGACTAATGTTAAACTTCGAATGATTGATGTGACCCAAGGTCTTCAGGCTTTATTTAACACATCGCGAAAACAAGGAGCAATCAAATAAAAAAGAGATAAGCTTTATACCTTGCCCATGTAAAGCAGATCGCAATGATCCCTATAATACAGAAAAGAATAATGATGCCAGCGAGGGCAATTAAGGCAAGCCACGGCCCCTCCTCGAACACGTCTCCGGTGGTGAGCCTGCTCTCACCCGCGGTCACTGAGAGCGGTGGACGGACCGCTTGGACGGTAGCGATGTCAGCTTCATTGAAGGTTGCCTGGATAGCCGCTTGTGCATCGTCCGTCATGAATACCCTGCAAATAGTAAAAACATAACATATTGCAAAAATATATATCATGAAGACCATATGTACGGAACATAATATATCATAATGTTAATCCTTCAGACAAGTTCGGACAAATATTATGTAATTTTAAAATATTGTACACGATTGTGTAAACCTCATAATGACATAATAATAACTGCCCATTAAACGCTGATTTTAATTTCTACAATATGTTATGATTTTAATTGTTCCATAAATATATTATATGTAAGTAACGGGTGTAACCAATATTAACCTACTTTTGCGTTTTCAGCCTTTTTATAAATAGGAGATTTCCGACTGATTTGGTAAATGTACTGACATCGTTAATACATCTCAAACTGACGAGACTAATCTATGCAGGCAAATTCCCCTGATCTCCTACATGCATCTAAGATTTAGCCCAGCCCTTTAGATCAGACTTTCTTATTGACAGTACAGTGAATTCACCAAATAAGTTTATATTTGGTACCATGATAGACCTTTGGTGGGTATGATGGATTTTTTCCCCGGCTGAAAATCATATCTTTAATTCCAGACATTTACGTAAGTTTCACAAATAGAAGCATTAGGATTGTCCAAATACAAACTGGCTATCAAATTGGAAAATCAATTCTGGTTTTCAAACATAACTTGACAGCTTATGCATAAAAATATTTGATGTCAATATTTTATTTCCGAGCCACACAATCAGAGCTGATTGCAAACATTCATCCATAGTTAAGTGTTTTTTGTCGGAAATCAACTTGAAGACTTTAAGTTTTTGTAATGAAAATAAAGAAATAATTTGCTGCAGTCTATTGAATTCTCTTACATAACATTTTCTCATCTTCCGAGATCAGTGTGTAAATATATCATTGTTAAATGTCAAATAATAATCCAAACGGAAAAAGAGGAGCCAAGACATTTGCACCAAGACGAAACGATGTTATTTATTCGTTTGTTATGACAGGACGGTTGCATAGAATACAATTACCGCTCCTGGTTAATTAGATTTTATTTTCGAGACAGATCTGACCTGAATAACGATGCGAGAAGAGACTGAAGTAAAACCAAAAATTAAAAAAAGAGATGAGATATTGATTTATTGTTGTGCCACTCGTATTAATTAATGTCGAGCAACGTTAGATAATATCATGTCAGCATGATTTAATTAGTTAGCGATCTCCTATTTAGCTGGATTCTTGTGATGAAAGGACAGTTCTGCACAACATTTTTGAGTAATATAGAATATTGTTTTTGCTGAATAATCATTGTATTTGTGTCATTTTACTGTGATTTCTATTAAACTGTCATTGACAGAACTATTAGTGTTACACAGTTGTTGGAAATCAAATGATAAGGAATTCCTGCCCAGGATCAGTTCGACTAACGTCACGCATAATGATAAATGAACTATTCATTAGTGATGTTCTACATGCTCTCAAGTGCGCAGTAAATACTCTGTTTAAATTCCTATCAGCTCTCTTCAGTCTGTCATCATTACGTGGTTACAAGCTGCTCAGTCCCGACTACATTCTTATTATGCTCAATCCTCGTGCTGAGGACTTTAAATGGTATTGTGTTTGCACAGAAATGGTTGCAGATGTCAAAGTCTTTTTATTGAGACATTTACACTTAAATTTTAAAGTTACCTTGCCAAACTGAAGCAAAACGTTTCATACACTGCCATATTTTAGACATGTCCATAGAATACAGAAAAAGGTAAATGCTTTACTACAGAATATATGGCTAATTGCTGTCTTTCGTTTCTTTATGATTGTCCCTTTCTCACTCAAGCCGAAAATTATATTTTGTGAAACAAACCCGTTTTCCAGAAGTAAATTCTAAACAGTTTCTGAGTGTACTTAACATTTTGTAAAGTGTTATTTTGATATCAAAATTAAGTAAAGTTATTATTTACTTGTTGGCTTCCTCACGTGTCTGAAGATTCAATGTATCCGGATCGATGGCAACAAATGTAACATCAGTTCTGAAAATAGCAACATTAACACTGTTAGCGTTTGACAATTATTTTAATTAGTGACACATCACGTTTATGTTATTTGTCAAGGAGGTAAGTGAGGATTCCAAGTGCTTGATAGTAATTGGTAGGCGAGTGCGTTAGAGTTATTTTGTTTTGAGAATTACCGATCTTGTACATAATTACATCAACAGAGTTGTAGCGATGTTGTTTACCGAAAAATACTTCTAAATTATGTGATAGATCTTGTGAGGTATAAGGTGCATCAATAGAACAATTAAACAAAAGATCAATTATCCTGGCACAGCAATTAATGGCACACCATAAGGTGCACTCAAGCAAGACGATGTTGTAGCATTGTGTACTTTACACTTTATTGTTTAACCACGATGTTGTAGCATTGTGTACTTTACACTTTCTTGTTTAACCATGTAGAATATCTATGCAGAAACACACCATGCTCTGCAAACACACGATTTTTACGCTTCAAAACTTAATAGTTTTACTGTGTTGAAGTTTTTTACTTACCCAGTCTGAACAATTTCATTGTCGTTGTTTGCGTATTCTCTTGGCTCCAGTCGTTCTATTACCACAATTTTACCAGTTACGTCTTGCAATACGCTGAATAAGAAGTAAAGGTGGTCATTATATGACTCATGAATAGAAAAGAATATCCGCGTTTTTTGTGCCGTAGAAAGTACTACCACATTATGCCACATAGACCCTATGGTCGAACGAAGTTGGGAGGTGCACTCTTTGTCCCCAAGACATTATAATGAAAACAAATGAATATAGTTGATATTACAAGACCTTGTGCAGCATTTTACCTGATGATGTCGTCTCTCTTTTGATCCAGAGCTTCAGGTGATAAATCTGGTATAACCATAACCATACGGTGTGTGTCGTTTATCAGATTCACTTGCACTGTAGCATATGAATTCTTGTCATTTACAGCCAAAGGATTTCCAGCTACCACCTCGAATTCGTACTTCTCAGGAGCTGAATTGTTAAAGGCTCTGGTGGAGTACACGTCACCACTGGGACTGACGGCAAACGGCATTTGGCTCGGAAGTAGATCCTTGTTACGGAGGTTGAAATCAATGTCTGCGTTATCTCCCTCATCTGGATCCATAGCCTGAAATATAAACATACCTTTTCTGTACATGGACTGCAACAAAATAGAGCAAGCTTTAGAATTATCCGGCACAAGTAAGTCGGAGAAATTAGTTAAAACACGAACAAGATTACATTCAAAACACTATTTTCACTTTGATCAGAATGAAAAGTAACCCCACATAGTGTTACAAAATATTGTGAGTAAAGGAATATTGAAGTTCATGTGTGTTACATACGTCAAGTTTGAGCACGGGAGTGAATGGAGCCGCATCTCTGGATATAATTCCGAAGTACGTGTCTTCTCCGTTACCATCGGGAGTGTTTTCAGGAAGTTTCGGGAATATGAACTTTGGTGGATTGTCGTTCGCGTCCCTGACGAGTACAACCACGGTGACCGAGGAGAATCCTGTGCCAGTGTTGGATGTGGTCGGAACTGTAAATGTATCCGTTACATGGTTATAGAGCTTTGCACATGTCGTTTTGGGACAAGATTGTGTCAACTATCCAGTTACCAAAAATGTTTTTATGTTGTTTTGTTTTCAAAACATTGTCAAAAGGTACTCTAAGTTATGATATGTAAAGTGCTGTTTATTGAGTACACTAAAGGTTTGTTTTAATTTGAGGTTTGTTTTGTCATGCGAAACAAGTGGTGTCAACAAGCGATTGTTTTACCAGTAATGGTCTATCTCCTAACTGTCTCATAATCTCGTACACCATTCTGGTGTAAATCTTTCGTTACTTACTTTGCCTCTTCCTTCGGGCCGTTGCGTATCTAACTGAGATAACCAGGTCGTATCGGGCGGTTGTCTCTCGATCTATGATGCTGATGGTCTTGAGGTTGCAGTCCTTTCCGTCAGTTGCCGGCTCCAGCGTGAATTTAGAGTCAACGTTACCAGAAACAAAGAAGCACTCGACCCGTTTGTCTACGTCCTGGTTGACGACGTCTAGTGCTTGCACAAGTGTATTGGGTGAAGCATTCTCGTTGATTTCGGTCCTGAGATATTACAAAATAAAATGAGCATCATCCATGGTTTGATGTGTGAGTGTGATGTACAAGACTTAACACGAATACATTTATGTTCCACTTCTCTGCACATGGAAGCATTTGGTTCAAGGGACAGATAAACATAATTGGAACAATTAAAATAATATGTTGTTTGACTACGTTGAAAAAAATCTGTTCACACATTATTGCTTTTGTTTCTGTTCCACGTTTGACAAACAACTGTAACAGAAATTTCTTCCCTGAGTAACGCAATTTCTATTAGGATCCTATCTTCCATTCGTCTCAGGGTGGTTATCACAATGTTATTAACTACGAAAAGGCGTGTTGTGGACGTACGAATCAACACGGGAAAGTACAGGTGTACAGCAAATAAAAAAGGCTAAATCTGTCTTAGATACTAAGACAATTCAGTCATTCTAGTCACATACTTATTAGACGGGACTATTGCGGAAGAATGTGACGGGCGTCTGCGGTTGGAATTAACTTTATCCGCCGGGAACTCTTTATTTCGTTTATTTACGAAGGTTAAGGAATGTTTTGTTACCTTTTGGGAGAAATTATCCAAGAGAAATAAAACCAGAACCGTTTTATGAAAAGCATTTGAAAGCGCCAATGCATTTGGACATAAAAGGCTGCATTCGGGATTTTTTCGTACAAATAAATTTTGTCACCTGATAATAGACCTAAACAATTTTTTTATTTCGTATGCCATAATCTTCCATTATTCCACTGTCAGCACGGATGCATTACCTTACTGTCCAGTTAAACTTCGAACTACTAAAGTGTTTGAAAATTGTTTCCGATGGATTAGTTCGGCAAAATGTTGTTTTTGTTGAAGTTGGTGTTTAGCATCAAAGAAGCGGTGATCAGGTAATAATTAAAATGCAGATCAAATGTTCATTCACTCAAACATTTCAACATATCATTTCAGAATGTTTCGAATGGAACGGTATTCGAATGTACTTTTAATTAACCTTGTCAACTTGTCATGAAATTACTAGATAAGTAGCAAAATCTTAATTGAAACGTATTAAATGTACCCGGGCTTCACAAAATAGTTTAAGGTCGAGGAGTACTGCTTTTTAAACTGCCCCATCAATATACTATTTACGTTTATTTGTTATCGACCATCTTTTATGTAAATGGAGATTTTTGCATGTCGGCATGAAATAATAATCAATACCAGTGCCATTCAGACGCGGTGAGTTTTCCAGGTAAACTGTGAACTAATTTCCAGGGTGAGAAAATGCGCAAAACAAAGTCTATTATTTCACATACGCAAAACGACGACCTCCGACTGATTTTGGTAGATTGGCTTTATACCGACAAACACTTGCTTGTAGCTCAATTAGAGCTTTTAAAGGACTTGACAGCCCTGGACGTCATGGTTAAAAATTTACTTTCATACGAGACAGCTTCTGCAAAGCTGCTTAATTGTTCTTTCCCAAGCAGTGTAAAACTGAGACACCTTCGAGCTAACAGTTACTTTTAGTGTTTTCAAAATGTAAAATACTGAAGTAAAAACCCAAATGTCTGTTTTACGTCACATTATATCTTTTTAAGTAGAAGAGATATAATGAAGTCTACATGACGCCTTGAGCGTAAATCTTGCCGATTCTGTCAATTGTGGAAATCAGTGGCGAGTTAAACGCGAGCCATAAACAACTTTTCTCGGGGTGAATGACTTCTTCTAATCTTACTTTATGGCATCGGCAAATACACTGAACTAACCATTCAATTACTGTCGAACGTAAACATGAGTTTAAGTCATATCATTGACCAAAGACCGATTCTTTCGTTCCATTCATTCATTTCATTTCATTCTTTGTATCAGCTTGTTCACTCACAATGGGTTCCCACTTTGTAACAATACTTCTTGAGTGTATAGTTAAATACGATCCTGTATTATTAAGTAAACTTACAGATAGAGTGGTTGACTGAATCCCAGTATCCTTGGTCCACTAACAGAGTATCTCTTGACTTGGATCACAACATTGGTGGTACCGATGCCCTGTGGTAATCCACCATCACGTGCGTACACTTGGAACTGCAAAAGAAAGAAGGAAATATTCATGAGTATCGCGCCCATGTGACACATTAAGTATTTAGTCATGAAATACCCATTGTGTTCCTGTCTGATCGCATAAAGCATCGTATTTGTCTTGCAGAAAGCATTATGCTGGGTTATTTAAAAGACTGATTATGTGTTCTGGCTAAAGTGTCAAATAGAAAGTGGTATAGTCACTTTGACACGATACCAATTTCCTCTTTTCTGTCTTGATGGGATTTTTTCATTTCCTTATCAAAGGAATTATCACCAAAACATCTAATGTTTACGTTCATTTGTCTGTGATCAGAATTAATAGTCCCACCCACACAGGTTTCCAAAAATAACGTTTATCTGCCACTAACTTTCGCCTTCTTATTCTTTATCCGTATAATTCATTTGATGTAAAGCTCCTGTCCTGACTAAAGTCGGGGAATAAAGGAACAAGATTTGTTGCCAGACAGAATCAAGGCAATTGGCCTCGTCAGTGTTGCCAAAATAATACAGAGATAATAAATTATCAGGAAGTAATCGCGCTGCATCCAAATTATTTAGCCGTTTTAATTATCACACGGGACATCTGCTACAGTAAGATCTGCGCTCGAATACTAGCCATTGGGGAACAATTCGAGTTTTTTTCGAAATTCCTTTACTAATTAGTCTATCTAGACTAATTAGTAACATTTCATAAATAAGTATGTTGCAACCGTAAATTCATGAATCAAAAACATATTTATGAAAAAATCCTTGGCATAAATATGGATTTGCTGATTTCAAAATCAATAATATGGTTTTAAATTACGTAATTATGGTGAAAACTCACATATTTATGGATTGTCACTAACTAGTCCAGTTAGACTAATTAGTAAAGGAATTTCGAAAAACCTTGATTGTCATCCACGCACCTCTTCTGAATCACCAAATGTTTTAGTTTGTATTTTGAACTCCATCGGGCGAACCTACTGTCATCCACGTACTTTTTTTTCCAAGAATTAGGAGTAGTTCACCCAGTATAGATTCTACTGTATTTTCTGTCGTCCGAATTCTTTGCTTTTCAAGTTCGTATTTTCCATATCTTATCTTACCCTGTAAGTTGTCTTCTTATCAAGATCATTGGTCAGTGGCTGACTGATTGAGATGTTACCCAAACGAGTATTGATGCCAAAGAAGTTGTTGGCCGTCGTGTCGCGGGCGTCAATCTCGTAGTTGAGCTCTGCATTCGGGCTCTGAAAAGAAACAATAACGTCAGATTAGTGGTTACAATCTGATTTATTTGACCATTTCTCTCGATTCTGATCTTTTGTGTGATATCTTAAACAGATGTGGCACAATGGATGAAGGCACATGAAGTCAAATGTCACAATTCCTAATCGCAGCCGTAAAACTTTGTAGCAGTTATATATTGAAATCCCATAAAACTGGGCATGACAAGTGGCTTTTATGGTACGGTATAATAAGTCTGTTGTATCAATACAGCTGTTGTATCAATACATGGAAAATAAACATTTTCCAATTCCTGATATCAGGCAGAAAATAAGTGCCAATCAGATGTGCTTCTGAAGCCCAAGTCAAAAGATAACATTTTCTCATAGCTGAGGTGTACTTACACCAGGTTGATCGACAAAGTCTATATCATCAGCGGTGACGTTGAGGATAACAGTACCGTATGCTGTTCTCTCGTCTACCTCCACCTCGTACAGGTTCTCCCGGAATGCCGGCTTGTTCAAGTTACGCAGCACGTTCACTTGGACGTCAACCACTGCTGAACGCTGAGGAATACCTTGATCTGTTGCAGTTACTCGCATCTATAAAACAAAAATGAAGGCCGTTGATCAACGTCAAGTCTATCGAATGAAACTTCTTGATGCTTTCCCGCCAAATTTGACACCTCATGACACTTTTTGGTGCGAAAAGTCATGTGACTGCATTCTGGTGGAATCTTTTTGTTTTAAATTATTATCTAAATATTGGATATACTTGTGTTC
>JBCAUI010223529.1:0-16589 GCA_038406195.1 Haplosyllis anthogorgicola
TTTTCTTGGGTATGTTGTTTCTTTGGTCTGACCTTATTCATTAGTAAAGGACTAAATACGACATGAAATGCCCGTGGGCAGACTGTGGAAAATATATAAGAAATTTGTGACACTAGAGTGCATATATTTTTCAAGTAAAAATGTCACGACCGTGTATTCCACTGGAAATGCGATAAAGTGAATAAAATTCCATAATACACTTGTCACCATGGGAGAAATGAAAATGTTATCACTGCTATCCATGACAAGAATATTGCATTAACCCCGTATGTAAGATTACAAAACTGAGGTTCTGTGAAGTACTGCGTTGTAGCTTTAATAGCATTTTCTTGTACTGAAGGTGACACCGGCATTTCCTTTATTTCACGAAGAATAGTTGACACGGTGATCAAATTTCATCTCAGGTCAATTATATTCAGTGAACAATTTTCAGGTAAATTAATGATTTATAACATTGAAGAAATTGATTTATAATTCCATTGCATTAATTATTTGCTGCAAGGAAGTATTAATGAATACGATTTTCTTGCAAGGTACTACTTAAAATTTATGTTATAAGCGGTAAAAGAGCATCAGGACCTTAAAATGTCACTTAAAGACGTACATGATACCTCAGCAAATGCCATCTTTATGAAAGGCTGCTATTTGGTATGTATGAGAATCATAACCTGGTTTATTGTAATGTGTTCAATCAATGTCTACAAATACCTGGAAATCACAGATACTACAAACCCCTGGGACTCTAATATCAGTCTACAACCTCCACTACAAACAGTTTTCATAAATTTAGATTGTTTCAATTTGCCAGACTTCCATCTTGATGGTAAACCAAACACAGCTACAAAACAGAATGTGTTAATTCAAAAAATACCTTTTCAGGAAGTAGTTTGTGATCATGACACATAAAAACATTCACTGATAGTTATTTGGCAGAAACAGTAGGTAGCACATTAATAGTAACATCTCTTTAACATTCTTTCGAATATCCTTGCTTTGCTCGATCAACATCTATGGAGGTATGTGAGTAGTGTGGCCGGCTGCCCGCTAGCACCCACATACTGTGTACGTCGTGCCAATAGGGGTGACTCTGAGAATCATAGTGTCACTCTGGCTTTGAAATGTGTGGATAGAGTCACCGTGAATAAAAAACAGAAGGTATCAGCGCTCCCCCCCCCCAAAAAAATGGTCCACAAAATTCCAAAACAAGTATGAATGTATTGCTGATAAACGCTTTTCAGTCAAATTTTCACAAAACGATTCTAACAATTTGATGTAATATACATTGCACGGAATTTAATGGGGAATATAAAATTGGGTTTCTCATTATTTCCGTTTAGACAAATTGTATAAAAGGAAGTTAGATAGACGATTGATCATTTCTTGACTTTCAGGTTAAGCAAACATTTGGCTCCTTGGGTTTACAAAGACATTATTGTGTTACTGTTGTATTAGACGAACAATCCGTCTTTGATGTCATTAATTAATATCCTGCGGCTGAGACATGTTGGCTCAAATGAAGCATATTTACTCATTTGCTTAGCAAACCGTCTTTCGTATTTCTGCAGAAAGAAGACTATCTCTCCAAAAACAATTCATCCTACACTTTGCATTCTTTCCATCTTGGGAACAAAAGGAATTGACGCCTTCAAGTTAAAGACGCAATATGTGGTTAATTGGTTGGCGAATGAAATAGTCCTGATACAGCTACAATATGTTTCAAATAGTGATCATAACTGTCAGTTTTCACGGTTAACTAGTAAGTTGCAAATTTCGCAGTTAACTAACTTGTTACAACAGTTACTTTTATAGTATTAGATTTCAAATTAGATTTCTGATTTTATAATCCTACAGTCTAAGACAATAAGCACTGTGACAACATCACTCAATATAATTACACATATCAATTACACCACCAATTTAATTAGAAGATTACATAAGCTGACCACATGCTAAGTACTTAGCCTTATCATTATTTTCATCTTTATTTACATAATACTTGAAAGACAGTGGAGAAATTAAGCATAGTGTACTTCAAAGGTATGGATCTTCAAATAGCTGATAACTTTGCAACTAACTGGATTTAGTTAGTTAATATGTTTCATAACTAGTTAGTAAGAAAATTCAAAGATTAACTAGTTAACTACTTAAACTAACTACAGTTACGATCACTAGTTTCAAATTCTTAATAGATTTGTTTAAACTCAAACAAAATGCTTCTTTTCGCTGTGTTTTCTTGAATGAACTCGCCAAAATATGAATTTATCTTGATTATTGCTTATTTTCTAACAATAGGAATTATTGTACATACAAATAGTCTCTCTACATCTGGGTCTCAGGTTTCTACACCGCAACCCTTATCTCTACTGATTGACTTATAACAAACACAATTACATGGGGAGACGCTTTCTATCTCAGGTGAAGGCAGAAAAATTCGAGTCACTTAGTGCGTATACTGCACATTGTAAAATCCAAGAACAGGTCATCGCAAGTACTACTATTCATTTTGAGTGGAGCGTTGCTGCTCTCGCATCACAATACAAACTACACATTTAGATTTTATGAGTTTTAGCAAGTCAACTTCATGTTGGTATAATTCAATGAGTCATTAGACAAAAGACTCCATGGTACAGTGGTGTTCTGGAGATTGTCTGTTCGAGAATACTAGATACTAGATACCTGATACTAGACAGTGTTTTGTTTATTTTTCAAACTTTAAATGGATGTCGGCACCTCTTGGCTTATTTCCTAACTTGCAATTTGCATTGCAATGTTTAAATGCTGCAATAGAATCTAATTCTATTACCCCTGAGATGAGCATGTATGTTGATGGGGAAAGCATTGAATTTACACCAAAAGGTTCATACATTAAAAATCAGTTAAATTCCAAATCATGAAATTTTATTCAGTTTTGGAACAATAGCGCATCCAAAGCACAGCATGGAACTCTTGTGTTGTCCCTTTTGTTCTGTACGTTCCGAAATTTATAGAAATTTCTTGATTTTCAACCGTGGGATGATTCTGCCATTTCCCGGTCTTCGGATTTGCATCCAGTTGTAGCTCGTTAAGCATATTAATGACTGTGGCCATTTGGGGACCAACAACTCCTGGTAGCAAATGTGGGAGTTGTTAGGCCCTTGTGGGAGTTGTAAGACTTTAAAATCCACTTTGATTGGTCTAATATGAAATGCCAGGTTTGCTGGTACACATGAGTGCAGCTGATTAACACATGTAGATTTGTTCACATATGAATACAGTTGCTTGACATGCACCCACACTTCATTGTTAAAGTGCAAGACTTTACACATAACACGATCAACTTCTGTTGGGATTAAGAAAATGAATTGCAATAGGTCAATCAGTGTCAAGCCAAATATAAACAAATCAATGTAAACACAAACCATGTGGACTAAAGAAATACTGAAGGTGTCTGCACAATCTAAAGGCCTTATGATTCGCTACGATAGTCCTGATCTGCTGTTTCCTCTGTTGTTCTGTACGTTTCCAAATTGATAGGAATTTCATGATTTGAATCATAAAGAGTTCTCATCTTTGTGCAGTCCCCGATTCGGCAGAAATAACAAAACACGTTGGTTTAAAGGAAATACATTATGGAAGTGAAGTCTCTGTTGTAATGTCTGCTCAGATTTAGTGATGAGGCAAACTGAATTATATATCATAAAAGCAAAATAAATCATAAGCTAAGTATGGAATCAGATGTATTAACTTGCGGTTATCGCTATTTAGCTTGTTGTTAGCTTGATCCGGAATAATAATAAAAGCAATTGGTTTGTTTTAAAACGAGAAAAGATTGGACTTGATTTCTTGCAAACAATTCGCAAAACGTGTTGCATGTTGGAAGCTTTGGTAATGCTTGCGTCTGATTGGCTGATAGGCTAACAGCTGCTGTAGCTGCAGGTGCGCACATGTACAATTCTGCTGCAGCAACGAAAGGTTAAAGTGCACAAAAAGCGTATCAGAACTTTAACACGGTGCCATTTGGGAGCTACAAATATACCCTTATGTTGCAATTGATACGATTTTTGTGTAATGAAGTCTCTATCAAAAACATCCTACACAATCCTAATCAATACCTACACCGTATCCTTTAGAATTAGAAACCGTTGCGTGATTAAAAAACGTACTCCGGTATGAAAGATTACGTAACCACATTGCATATATGATTTTATTGAAGTCAGTATATTCTGTAAGGGAATCTTAGCTAATTCATATCTATTTCGTCATGTAAGACCTTGAATAGATCCAGATAATTAGTTTTCTTATGTAGATGTGCTGCGTAGACTTCTCAGAAAGAGCTAATTTATGTATTAGACTGGAATTAAGGATGATGGCGCGTTTTTACAAACTTGAACAGCAATGCAGTTCAGATCATAAAATTACTTTCAACATCAGACTACAAAATATACATTGGATTTAACGTCCGTCAGGTGCTGCCCTCTTCAACGTTTTTTACCGATGAACTTTTGTCCATAAACTTACTATCGGAAGTCCAATATATTATCACACACTTCACTTGTAATAGTAAAAATGACGAATTTCCTAACATAAAGTTTGAATTGCAATGAAGCTAAGCTCCCCGCAACAATTGAATTGAATGAGCTCAACATGACCTTCAATTGTTGCGGGGTCCAACAATTACTAGTAGTTTCATGATCTGGTTCATGGTGTTACGTTGAGGATGCATTGTGCGTTATCTTTGCTTATAATAAACTGTCAAAAAGATTATGTTAAGTAATATACCAACATAAAACAATGCTTTACACATTCACTTTTTGACAATTTGAAATGTTATTGAAGGTTATAAAAACGTGATAATATTATTTCCTTGGATACCTACAGTAAATCAAGAAAGCTTTATTATTTAAGCCGAAAATCCTGTTTAAAAAGAATAATTTACCCTTTGTAATCACCTAATTTTTTCCTGTGTTTAACTATTGCACTGTTAATCTTATAAAGTTAAAATACAAAACATTTGGGGTTTAAAGAACGGCTGGCTAAATTGTGATCATTTTCTGTTTACGTGGAAAAGGGGTAACATTTAATTTTAGCATAGTAAAAGTCATAACATACACAAAATTGCTATTTAAAAATGCCGAAGTATTTAAATAGATGGCATAGTCGTACAGGGGGAATCTGGCATTTTGCATAGACAGAAAAATGAAGACCATGTAGCCCTCTGAATGCGAAGGATTGATCTGTTGAAATATCTCAAGACATTTTGAAATGGCACTCATTTAAATTCATAATGTGATTGGTAATAATAAAAAAAATCGTCAGAGAAAAGGATATTATGACGGCTGCATTCATGAAATATTATTTGTATTCAGCTGATAAACTTACTGCTAGTTCACTATTGTGTAACGGAATGACTAGCAGGAAGGCATGTTACACATACCGTATTGGTGGTATGGTCTTTTATAGCGCACCCCTGGCGCACCCCATTTTTCAGCTGATCTACGGAAATTTTTGCAGTCACTCTCTGTGGACCATCATAACTCATAACTTTTTGTTAGTAACACAGTAAGAAAGGAGTTTGGGTAAATTTAGAACCCAAAAAAAGGAAGTAAATTGCATTGCACATAAACTAAATTCACTCTATTTACATAGTACATGGTACAAAGTACATCTCTGACACGTAAGTTGACTGTAAATAAGGCGCACCCCAGTGTAATATCATCTATTCAGTAGGCCAGTAAAATTCAAACTTTTATTTCACGTTCAATTTTGAACAAAATAAGCAATAATGAAGACCAAAATTAATGGCTGGGAATGTTCGTTATTTGATTACATTTAGTATAATTCTACAGTGAACTCTTTATTTTTGTACGACTCAATACCATGCAGCAAGACGGCAGATTCTCCTGCGTTGTTGATATTCTGATGCCCTAAAATTAACTCTTGTCACAGTGCCCCTTAAATACGACCAATACTGTATTTACTGTCATGTAAGATTGTCATCTGCTGAATACAGTGAGTCACACAGGACACAAACAGCCGCATATTCTGGTCAGGACGGCAAGAAATTGCTCTTTAGACGAATCGTAGTTACCTGATACCTGCTGCAGAATAGTAATATTCCCTGTGCACAGACTCGGTGAGTAATTCAATAAATACAAAAGCTTCTTGTTAACTTAGATGCGATTCTTTGTATCAGTAAAATATTGAAGGTTTTACAGTGCTATCGTCCTTATTTTCGTGTTTTTTCCTGATTGTATCCATGCTTCAAGTGGCGAATTTTAGGCATCGGTTTATCAAAGTTGGCAGTCAGAACGTAAGATAGTATGTTTGGGTAATCATTACACACAGGTCCTATCAATAGTGTACACGAGGGAATAAGAGTGACAAATAATTACTTTTCCTCTTCGGGAAGGTTTTACGTTCTTCATTGTTTCCGAATGGTCTAGGGAATGACCGTCAGCCTTAAGTATGGAAAATGAAGACGATTTAAAGTAGAAAGAACCAGTCATAAAAGCTGGTTTTGTGCATGCACAGTCCTTTCCAGTCAGCACCAAACAGGTGATACATTGCAATACAAATGGTAAGGTAGGAAATAGAGCTAGGAGGTGGCGACATCTATTGAAATCATGGAAATACAGTGTAGTGTAAGTTTAACTCGAACAAGGAACCTCCTAATGCATAATCAAACATGCTACCATTATGCCACAGAGTCTTGTGTTATTGACTGGTTGAATTATACCAATATAAAGTTGACTTGCTGAAATCAATGTAATTGAAATGTATGGTTTATATTCTGATGATACACATAAAGTTGTAAGAGGTCGAACACATGGGGATAGCTGGACCAGCGTTATGTAATAAACCGACATACAGCATTTGTTGCGTTAAAGAACGGATGTTAAATTTATGAAAATGAGCTGATCGACTTGTAGAGCAGAGGTATGCATACTAAAATCACACATGATAGTGACGTGGCTACCCAGATTTTGTACATTAGCTGCCTCAGCTCCATAAATACCTATAATTTTGGAAATGCACAGAACAAAAGAGGGAACAAAAGGATTCCACACTGTTTTTCGTGTGCTATTGTTCCCAAACTGAATTTCACTCTCTATTTTTGTAATTCAATTGAAATGAAATTTTTGTTATAAAAGGGAAGAATATGTACCGATTTCGACTTCATCAGTAGGGTACAAGTGCCACAATCCGAACCAATGTCTCTTTTAACATGATTCCTGATTCTTTTATCTCATTGTTTCTCGTGGAAATCAAAGGGAAAGAAAAGCACAATAAGATCTCGTTATTGTCTCTTCAAACAGGGACTGTGCAGTAATCATCACACTGGAGTGTATTCGGGTACTCACACTATGTGAGATATGTTACCAATTACTACGACTTAGTAACCATCTATTTCTATCTCTCCACTTGACTCCAAGAAATTATCTCAAGTTGTCTGTTGCTATTTTTGAAAACGGGCAATTGTCTGATTTGTTTACTTTGAGTCATTTTGTTGCGGTTTGCCAGCGTTAAAAAACGGGCGACAGTAGAAATTCAGCTTGTGCTTGTGTTCTCGAAAGAAGCACACCACAACAAGAGGTCATTTACTTTCATTTCCTCCAAAGTTACCAGATAGACATGTAGCCTATGTTTGCTTTCGACCGTTTTCTGCTCTTTTCCGCCACGGATAATTGCTGATGGATTTGAAAGGATAACTATTTTGAGTACCACAGCATTCATGCAGGAATATTTTGGTATCTGCATACATCTTAAATACCTATCATTGGCAGATCTAGGGGCGGGGGGCGCAGGAGGCGCATGCCCCCCCTCACAGCCAAAATTTTCTTCATTTTCATGCAGTTTTTCTCAATTTTTGGGCAAAAATAGGTGAAAATTGGGTTTGCACCCCCCTGTATGGGAAATCCTGGATCCGCCAATGCCTACACTGGTGTACAAATAATAATGCATAACAGCATTGCTCTCACCTCATGAAAATTTTGAGTGATAATGAAGTGCGTTGCTCAATATTGGCATATAAGAACGGAAAAGAGCGGAAAAGCAATGAAAACATGCAAAGGCTACATGCCTATTAGGAAACATTTGTGCTGTTCACCCCGAAAATTGTATTCCATCATAGGTGAGATTTTCTCCTCTGCGGAATTTCTATTGTTTTCAAACAGATGCTGAGCTTCTGAGTCGAATAAAATCTCAGCGTGATAAGAGTTTGAATATGCCCACTGAACTGATGGTTTTACATTGCATGGACAATTTTTTAAAACTTTTCCTTGACCAGGGTCCATTTAAGGGGCCGCTGATTACCCCTGCTTCACCTTCCCTATGGATTTCAAAGTCATAGGTGCCTGGTGTTACACCAACATGGGTGTACACTCCCTTTCCGGCTATACTTTATATTTCAGGTGTAAGTCCATTGTCTCCAAAACATAATGTTTATTTTATAAACTTTATTCTAGCAGATACCGTAGATATCAAAACAGTCCGTCACAATGCAAACAGATTGGTCAGAATTCGCCTGAAGCTACTCCGACTGACTTGTAATAGAAAACCTATATTTCTTTATGAAGCAAAGGGCCACGTTTTGTCGCTTGACTGATCAGACTGACAGAATTTTCCATCTGATTAACTGATAACTCACTTCTGCAGAATGTCTGTTAAATTGTAAGAAAAACATTTGTCCATGTCATAATAATAGAAAAAATAACATTCGAAATATGAACGTGTTATTAGCAGTACACAAAAGTCGTATCAGACCTTTAAAACGGTACCTTATTGAAGCTTCCTTGTAAGATGTTTGTGGAATGATTTTTGATGGATGTCGATGCATAAAGAAAACAGATAAAAGGTGGCAATCACGTACGTAAATAAATTAAAATGGTTTTGATTTCATTTTACTTTTCATTTTCTGTAGAAGGGAACGAAGTATAGCCCATCTAGTACTGCCACACATCTGTGTGACAGCGGAAAATGCCTGTACTTTAACCTGTGGTTCAGCACACAATCACATATTATAGTCGCAAAACAAGGCTTAATAACACACACCTCTGATAATTGTTCCCAAAATGAAAAGACAAGAGCAAAACTTTCATACTACTTAATGTCCGGACAAATAGTACACGGAATTCAAATCAGAAGTTTAATAATAGTGCATCAAAAGCACAGCGTGAAATTCTTGCGTTCTCTCCTTTGTTCTCTTCGTTTCCAAAATGATAATATGATCACACATGCACAGGACAATCTTACAATAATTAGATCTTTTGAGTGTCTTCAGATTGCAAATGAAAAACATATCTCTGAGTAAACATCTTGTGACAGGTTGCTGGTGCAGCCGTCACAGACTCTCCTCTCATGTCTAAACTTTCTGTGTTCTCCTCCAGGGTGTAGGATGTGAATCTCTTAATGACGCAAGAGCCTCATGCAATTTTATAATACCAACCGGAACTCCCACTGACAGAATGATAAAAATGGTAAAAGGCTGCTGTAACTGGGAACTTATGCACCAAATATCTCTCCTTATTTATACAAAATGGAAACAAGAAGCCATACAATAAATAATTCTGTATGTCTTCCCATTCTTATTTTCTATAAATTGGTCCCAAAGGTTAATATTGTGTCAATTAGATTTCTAGTGGCATTATGAATTTGCATGAGGGTCTTGTATTGTATTATTTTTAGCACTCCGCGGGCAGTAAGATAATACCTCTCGGTTCTTCTAATTTACAGAAAAATACAAGTCAGACAATTTGTGTAATCAATTTTCACAGTTTAATCTACACAAGGATAATGAATCCCAAGGCAACAAGAGCCTCGAGCAACAGTTTACAAGAACTTTCACACTAACACAAGAATCACTCGTGTTGGTTGTAACATCATGTGATGTTGGTGTAGGCGTGACGATATGGCAGTATCATTAAGAGTTTGACATCCTACACCCTGTTGTCTAAGTTTTCTGTGTCCTCCTCGGAGTTCCTTCCTCTGAGCCGGACACGAACACAACCACTTGATTACCCGACGCGACAAGTGGTTTAATGGAACACGGCTCTTAGATAACAGACATGACACCATGTTAATGTAGATTACAGTGCTTCTGGTCTATTCACGTGAACATGGCTCTTAGATATCAGACATCACGCCATGGTAATGTAGATTACAGTTTGCTTCTGGTCTATTGACGTGAACACGGTTCTTAGATATCAGACATGACACCATGGTAATGTAGATTACAGTGTGCTTCTGGTCTATTCATATGAACACGATTCTTAGATAACAGACATGGCACCATGGTAATGTAGATTTCAGTATGCTTCTGGTCTATTCACGTGTACATGGTTCTTAGATATCAGACACGATACCAAGGTTGTGCAAGTTACAGTGTGCTAGTGGTCTCTTTTTTCCGGTAACTGATGTGTTGCCATGGTGGTGTTGATTTCCGTATGCTTGCGGCATAAATTTTAATTGACTGTCAATGAAAAAGAAGGGGAGTAAATTTAATAGATACACGACCAGAAGGCTGTCTCGTTGATGCTATCCAAACGTGAGGAACATATCCTCTACCGAGATGCGTTATTATTATTATTATTATTATTATTATCATTATTATTATTATTATTATTATTATTATAGTTCATTAGAAAATACACAGCGATTGCGATGTCCCTGCGTTAATCAAAATCTACAAGATGGGTACCAAAAGAAATCATATGATTGTACCGATGCATCGGTTTTGGTACCTTTAATTACATTCTTAATGTTACTTGTTTGACTTCCAATTACGATGTGAAAACAAATTAAATCTGTTTGTGTTCCGTGTTTACCAATTAATTCTTTTTGTTATATTTCATCCAGTTTGTCGCAATGTAAATTTACAGTGGCCTTGTCATAGCAAGGAATGCACATTCTAGCCCAAGTCGGAGAAACGTGCAGTGTGTACAATGTCAATCTCGTAATGACGCAACAGCCTTAAGCAAATTCATAATGCCACTAGAAATCCCATTGACACAATGTTAAACTTTTGGACCAATTTGTATTAAAGGAAAGAAATTATTTTTGAAAATAAGGACGAGAATTCATACAAAATTATTTAGTTTATGTATTCTCATTTCCATTTTATAGAGATAAACAGAGATGTAAGGGATATTTGGTCCATAAGTTCCCATTTGCAGCAATGAAAATAAGATGATATTTTTTGCCATTTTTAACATTGTATCAATGGGACTTCCATTTGTCATTATGCATTTACATAAGGCGTCATTGCGAAATTTACATCCTACAGCCTGTGGTAGTGCTGTCATTCTGCAGACTAACTTAAATGTTTTAAGACCAGCAATTGTGCTTATTTCAAAACAATTGGAAGGCAAAAGTAAGTATTCCATGCTGTGTTATTGACTGAATACAAACACGGAAACCTAGCATGCAGCTTTTTGGTGTATCTGTTAGGGTTATTGCCTGGTATGATGCTCAACTGAGTGAACACATATTTATTACAATAATAAATTATGATCACTAGATTTATTATGTTCCCAATAAGGTGGGTTGCAACGGTTTAAGGAAGACTTGGAAAGATTCAAGTG
This sequence comes from Haplosyllis anthogorgicola, assembly GCA_038406195.1. NCBI lineage: Eukaryota > Metazoa > Annelida > Polychaeta > Phyllodocida > Syllidae > Haplosyllis > Haplosyllis anthogorgicola. Next base: position 11,559 of record JBCAUI010223529.1, read on the forward strand.
GCGATATTCACTTCTTGGTATAGGGTACCGAAACGGTACGCCATTTGAATGCAAACGGCGTACAATAGCTAGTTAACATATAATTATCATCAAAGCTTTGGATGTGTCTGGTGAGCGATATTCGTTAAACGGATCTAGCTCATCAATGCAATATGAAGAACCCGTAAGATGGTTAAAAGTTATTTTTTTGAAGTCGAATCATTTGCGGAGTTCTTTGCTTATTAAATTAGAACAAAATTTCTGTAAGTCATAATCAAGCTCGTTTGTAATTGATAACAAAGATGTATAACATATGCACAAGCTTGTGAGATTCATTTAAGATAAATATAAAAATCAGATGCACAGTTGGAGAGTATTCTTAAAACAGTGTAACTACGCCATTTAATTGATATTAAATAGAGTACCAAAGCGTCGATTCAGGCGTACCGTTTCGCTTCCCTGCTTGGATGCAACACCCATAGACACGTTGTTCAAACAGCGTGTCTTCATGAACTAAACGGTATGGCCGTTAAGGCTGTCACGCTGGTCTAGGAGCGTGTGCCCCTTACTGGACAATGGGGTTTTCTGGGCCGCTTAGCACAATGAATTGCTGCATGCCCACTAATTATTGACTGTTTAGTTCATGAAGATGTGCTGATAATCATCTGAGTCGAGATTCAGATCAAACAATGTGGATCTGGAGGGGGTGCCTTTAGGGGCCCTGGCCCCACTTGGTCCCCAGTTTTTACGGCCAAACTTTGGGGTCCAAACACCTTAAGACACTAAAATTAGACCAGAATTTTTTTTAAAGTTTTCATTGGACCTGGGTGATTACCCCTGTTTTGGACTTCATGTGACCATCCTCATGGGTTTTAAATCCAGGGTGGATCTCTCACCTGCACTCTTACTTGCTTGTGTGCAGTGATCCCAAGGGTCACATCTGGGGTGACACCTGCCTTTTCCATCAATAGAGGCGTACACTGTATCGGCATGTAAACGGCATAGCTGGCTGGGCTCCTCTCACATGCATCAGCCGGGATTAGAACTCCCGATGCAGTGGTGAGATGCTCAGCGATGCGTGACTAAATCAATACCACAGCGTTAACCGTTGAGTTACTTCATCGTTACATTGTCCTGAGACGGGGGCAAAGCTCATCGTACTAGCTTTGCCGTGCCCAACATGTGTACTTTCAGGTTTCAGCCCTTTTAAATTAGGTAACAGAGGACGCCTCTGTCACGTTGATGCTTTTGTCTCAGTAGACATGTAGACTGTGTTTGCTTTCATCCCTGATACGTTCTTTCCCGCTGCGGAAAATGTCTGATTGATCCGGGTGGATAATTATTTTGAGTACTGTGGCCTTCATGCTGGAATATTTTAGTATCTGCATGCATCCTGAATATGTACATAGATATGCAAATGACCACACACTAACAACATTACTCTTGCATGAGGAAAATTTTGTGTGACAAAAAGTGAACTGCTTGGTCTTGACCAATAAGAACGGAAAAAAGCGCAAATGCGACGAAAGCTAACAAAGGCTACACACTAAATAAAAGTGTGATATACGCGTAAACGTCTATCAGACGTTCTGTATTTGGTACGTAAAAGCGATGGTAGAATATTCTAGAGCATAATACTGATGTGTAGTAAATGCTGACAACAGGATAGAAATGGAAGATTCTGGGATGTTTCGCAATTGCCCAGAATCTGTAAACAACCATCGCTTTTACGTACCAAATACAGAACGACCGATAGACGTTCGCGCGTATTTACGGTATATTACAAAAGACATAACAATTTCTTTAACGCAAAATGAAATTTCTGAACCTGCAATAGATATTGATGCAGTACAAGTGTTGTGCTAGTGAATTTTAATGTTCTCAAAATTCCATTCATTTCCTCAGTTGAGATCAATTATTTCGTGACAGATAGCTCCTGAAATACCTATGACTTTAAAAGGAAGAAAAGAAAGAATTCCACGCTGTGCTTTTGTTGTGCTATTGTTCCAGAACTGACAAGAAATTCATCCTCTGAATTGATTTTCATGCTGTGCTGTTGTTTGAGGGAAAGACACAGTGCAAAATTTTATTGTTTTAAAACGAAATACATTTCAGAAGCTGAGTCAAACTTCTTCAGCACAAAAAAATTATCCAACCATCAAAGTAGTAATCAATATACAGAACGAAAAATTGTTCTGTTCATTGTATAGTCACGTCACAATGTTACAACGTTACGTTATGACGTAATGACGTTGTGTGTGAAACAATGTTTCAAATTGACAGACGTCAATTGAACAAATGAAAAGTTCGTTCCCATAGAAACGTTTTCGAAGCCAAGAAGACGAGTTAATTTTAGTCTAAATAGTGAGGCTAATGGAGGAACCAGCTGGAGCAACAGGTGCGCTATTTTAGGAAGAGTTGATTTGTTCCAACCAGGCTACTGTGTGTTTTTAGTCAAGGTGCAGAATGTCAAATCCATAATGCCACAAAAAGCCTTATCCAAGTTCATAATGCCAACCAGGAGTCAAAATCATTTACTTTTGCACAAAATTTGCATAAATTTACACCAATTTGCACAAAAGTAAAACGATGTTCGCTGAAAGATAAAAACGAGAAGGCACAGAAAAGTATTTGCTGTATTGTGTCAATGAGACATCAGGCTCGTATTATCTATTTTGATCATGCTCTTGTGTCATTATGGACGTGACGTCCTTCACCCTGTCTGTGTGTTTACCCAGGGTGTCTGCGTGTCTATTGGGATCAACCGCACCTCTGCTGTAATGATGTAACGTTCCTCAGGATATAATACTCTCCTTAAATAACGATGCTCCCATCTTTTGGAACGTTACAGCCTTTCATCTTCTATCACGTATTTACGTTACCGGTTGGAGACGTAATTCAATCTTGTACATTCTGTTTTACCAAAGAACTGGATAAAAATGTCAAACCAAAATTAGTAGTTTATATTTCTCTTCAGCATTAGAACCTTAAAATAAGTCATTTTGGTACCGGATCTTCACGTAAATAAGCCCCCCTATTTAGAAGCCCATGGGCTAATAGATGTGAAATAATTGACGTTTACAAGACCATGGACTTATAACAAAATTGCTGGAGTCACTGCCAAAATATACAAACATGAGCTAAATAAGGAATCATTGTCTTCAATAAAATACATAAAACATTATTGTCAACTTAAAATAATACATTTTGAAACTTTAGATGTATAAAATAATACAATTGTATAATGTACTTTGTTAAATTTTAAGCAAACACTGATGATACAAGCAGTCATTGGTTCAACTCAAAGACACACTTTCACACCCATAAGCCCATGGGCTTCTATTCCGAGCTAAGTTTATATTGCAATTTTGGCCTTTTCACACCTCTGAGCCCAGCGCTTATTTACGTGAAAATCCGGTACTGTTGGTTTTATACATTTTAAAATATTCTATGCAGTGACGTGTACAAACTAATTTTGACAAAGACTGCCATCCATTTGTATCATCAAGAAAAGGTGTTATGCTGTAGTCCTCCATATGAGCAAAACAACCAGCAAAAGTCTTATGACGGAGATCACCAAACGATGGCCAAGAAATAGTGAATTAACTTTAGTTTTTGCTTGACTGGCCAGAGTGAAAGAGATAGAAGTTTCTGTTATTTGCAAGATGATGTTTCTAGGTGCTATTCTTCACTGATTTCACTCTCGTTCCTACATGTAGTTCTAATTCAGCTTTATAATTGAATTGCGGCAAAAATTTCAGAGCTTGAAGCAAAACAGATCTGTCAGATTTGGTTGACATCATAATTCATATAAGGCAGGACATGTGTCGTATGTTATTACAATTAAATCATGTATGATAACTAAGAATTGTAATAAACAATGTGTGTTGCATTTTTGTTAATGTGTACTGAAGTTCTTGCAGTTATCAGATCTGTCAGATCTGATAGATCTGGCAAAAACCGAATCAAGAAAAACCTTGATTGATAAAGATCTGAGTGATTTTTTGTGTTGAAAAGTTCCATAATTGATATTAATTTTTAGAAGCTGTTTTGACAAGAAGAAAGCAGTGATTAAGTCTTGTGCTTTAGAAGATTCTCTCCAGAGGACAGGATTTTATGAAAAGAATGAAGGAGGTTGTCTTCTACAGCAAGACGTATTTTTCTTCTTTTTATTCATCGTGTGAGCTGTCACTTCAAAGTTAACCTCTCATGCGCCAGACCATTTTTTATGTGTACTGCCCAAGGCCAAGTCAACATATGTTGTGATAGCACTAAATTTAAATATGCTCTAGATGACAGCAGGTCCTAGATGCAATTTTCAAAACGTTTTCACAAGTACATTGGGATGAAACTGTTGTTAGCTTTGGGGTTTGAGTATGCAAAATTTGTTTACCATTGTGTGAAAGACATTTGAAGAAAATAGGTCATCTTACTTGGGTGTAGAATAATTATTCCTGAAATGCGACAAATGTCGCGATCGGCTCACTAAAAGTTACATTTGTTGCACCTTATGTGCTTTTTTTGTTACTGTATTGGTTACAAACTTTAACCCGACCAGAAAACTCACCTTGAAGTCATTGGAACTCTGCAGTCAACATACAACCTCAAGGCCACACATTCAAATCTGTACTCTCAGCATTTACCGGTACCAATTTTATACCTTGGTATGGCGAGGCTTTAATTTACTGAGACACTGCTCAACGTCTCTACCCTATCTCACACTGGTACCAGTTTTACTCCTTGGTCTGGTGAAGCTCTGATTTAGATGTTACAAAACACCCAATATATTTGTCACTCTGTGGGGATTTCGCACTAGAAGATACCGTCCCCTATACATGGTCCATAAGGTATCAATGGGGCTTCTCGATATTGCGACAGGTATTTGGACCGCGCTCCTTCAAAAAAATACATTGGGTGTTCTCTATTGTGAGATTTGCCCTGCATCTATCTACTCTGCACTGCGAGTTGAACATGGCATATTGATACTGCCTTCTATTTACCCGTACACTCTTAGGAGGTGCTGGTACCTGCTGTTCAACTTTTATGCACTGA
>JBCAUI010223640.1:0-16587 GCA_038406195.1 Haplosyllis anthogorgicola
CCCATGCAAGTTGCTACCTCAGCTGTTAATAACTGTTACTGAGTGTAATATTCAATGAAATAAATGTAATAGAAATGACTTTAAGCTTTCGCTTGCTCTTTGCATTCACTCCGCCTCACCACCGATTGATGCTAGTCGACAGCTATATATTTGTATTTGATTAACACATAAATAAAAATCACGCCAAGTTTAAATAAATCGATCAATGTTGGTAAACATAGAGATTTAGTAAAGCACACCTGTTAATTAGCCTTCTGTCTCACCTGGCAGGTATTCAGGTAATCACTTTATGCCACCTTGTGATTACTACCTTCACCAGGTACACTTAACCAACATACAACATCACTAAGAGAGAAAAACTATTAATCAAACCAGCCCAATATAATACACTGTGGTAGTTTTACAGAAGATGAAATGTTGGCACAAGTCTCTTCACTTTGGGAACAAAAAATATCTTCCAAAGAAATGCTCAAACACAACACTTAACAGCCTGTCGAGGCAGCAACAAAGCAGATCAAACAATCCTTAGTTTTCAAATAGAAACATTTTGCAAACAAAGAGCCACGATGGATAAGAATTGCCTCTGGATGTCACCAAATAAACACACTTTGTCAGGTTGCATTCTTGGCCACCAAGGTTTTACCTTTTAAAATTGCCCTGTGGTTTGAGATGTTCAATACGAATAGGTGCGATCTAGACTGGTGACCAGTTTACACATAAATCCTCAAACGAAATACTTAACTGTCTTAAAGGCAGCAACAAATTAATTCACCTAATAAGATAGAAGTACTCATATCAGTATATTTAGCCTAAATCGGTGCAATTACTAAAGGCAATACTGTTTTCAGTCTGTAACCCAATTGCCACCGCAATACAGTGGACGGACGATTTCCATACGAATTAATCTCAGGAATTAGGTAAATTAGATTTAATTGGGAAAATATGTCTATTGTATATTTCCATCAGATGTTCTAATTAAGGCACCTGACCTTATAAGGTCAGTGAGACAGACGGTTGAGCCTGCGTCTGATGAGGTATTGATAGACCTGTGATTAGACGTGAAACAAGGTGAGAATCGAGGCTAATTGATTCTATGAGCAGCAATGTGTCGATTTGTCTGACCTTGGGTATTTGTATCCTTCATATAGAAGGCAAATATGCTGACAAAATATGACATGTGGTTCCAAAATGACCAAGTGTAGGCGCGGATGGCGGATTTTCCGTACGGGGTGGGCGCTAACCTAAAAAATCTCGAAAACCCCTAAAAGTGAGGTAAAATCGGCAAAAACTACATGAAAAGGAAAACATTTCCGCACCCCCCCCCCCACTTCTGGATCCGCCAATGAAGTGCTAATGATGCTGCAGGAAACAGGAATAGAAGAAATGTTCCCAAACCAAGATGATGTAAAGAAGTCTAAGGTGGAAATATGGTGTAAAATTGGTACCTCCCTAATTAGGAGACGAAGTGTTTGAACGTGACGATTCTCGCCAAGGTTTGGTGAGTTCTCTGCGGAGGAATAAGGGTGTAAACCTTCAAATTAATGTATTTAAATTAGATCATCACACAGTGAATTAGGCGCCTCGTCCATTTCTATCTCTCTTCCCAGTGTGGAGGATCTGGTCCCATCTGGACCTGGTTAATTACCATTAAAGCTAATTTTGTAAGCTAACCGCCACAACGAGATCTCAACTGACTCTGCTTTATTTTTATACTTATCTCCATTAGCTGAAAGAATTCCTAAGACAAATCCGTAATGATGGAAGTTTCAGGAATAAGACAAATAATCCTTTACACACAACTAATTTATTGAACTACTTGTTACAAGAGATGAATATTGAATATTCAGCAGTTATTCAGCAGCGCGCAATAGATGTGCATGCATGTTATTGAGCAGCGCGCAATAGACGTGTGTGCATGTTATTCAGCAGCATGCAATAGATGTGTGGGCATGTTATTGAGCAGCGCGCAATAGATGTGTGTGCATGTTATTGAGCAGCATGCAATAGATGTGTGTGCATGTTATTGAGCAGTGCGCAATAGATGTGTGTGCATGTTATTGAGCAGCATGCAATAGATGTGTGGGCATGTTATTGAGCAGTGCGCAATAGATGTGTGTGCATGTTATTGAGCAGCATGCAATAGATGTGTGTGCATGTTATTGAGCAGTGCACAATATTGTGCGTGCATGTTATTGAGCAGTGTGCAATAGATGTGTGTGCATGATATTGAGCAGCACACAATAGATGTGTGTGCATGTTATTGAGCAGTGCGCAATAGATGTGTGTGCATGTTATTGAGCAGTGCACAATAGATGTGTGTGCATGTTATTGAGCAGCACACAATAGATGTGTGGGCATGTTATTGAGCAGTGCACAATAGATGTGTGTGCATGTTATTGAGCAGCACACAATAGATGTGTGTGCATGTTATTAAGCAGCACGCAATAGATGTGTGTGCATGTTATTGAGCAGCGCGCAATAGATGTGTGTGCATGTTATTGAGTAGCGCGCAATAGATGTGTGGGCATGCGCCATAAATTTGTTGGGTTCCTTACGCCAAGTTATCCTGAGATCAATATAAAATGCACATTACAACAAGTTACATTACAGTAGCAGAGGCATCACGTTCATGCTTCTCTAATTAATAAATAAAACAATCAGCGCTTTTTCATAAACTTTAATGCACATCTCTTTAAGCACACATGCATTAAGTTCCCAAAAAATTATGCGTTCAGAGTAGCATTAGAGTAGTGTTAGGTGCAGTTATCCCCCAACGCTACCAGATCAGCATTAGGGAATAACTGCACTTTACCATTAACGCATCAATTTCTTGGAACTTAACGCATGTGTGCATTGATAGATGTGCGTTAAAGTTGATGACAAGGCGCTGTAACTTTACAACAACTGAGCCTATCAGCGTGTGTGAAGCATTTAACACGCGCGCTTGAAGAATAAGCAATTCAGTAACAAAATATTCGAATCTAACCGATTCTCAGACAACCGATCCTTGCCAGTGCTACTTAAAACAAATTATTCATTAAATAGCAGCTATATGTTTTATGGGTATGACAGAAATGTTTAATTAATTGCACCAGAGACTAAAAGCAGGGTGCTCCTAAAACCTCGAGTCTTCTACTCTTTTTACTTAAGACTTTCAACTTTTACAAAATGTTTAGTCAATAAGTTTGTGGTCTGCCATTATTTAGATATCAAGAAGTCTCCATGGTTTTCACATTGGTAAAATTTGTCTCAAAAAAAGAATATTTAATATGTGAAATTATACAGCAAGTCCAAGTTGCCTCAATAAGGCAATCTTGCTTTGAAATGACTGCAGGTTTATTTTGTTCCCCAGTCAATATCAATTCATAAAAAGTCTGCCTTAAGATGTCTGCCGTCTTTACTGACTTCTAGTCAATTTCTTGTAATACCCCAAGGGTAGCAGATCTGCAGCTTTAAGTGAGACATGAACAGGCAGTAATAAGGTGAAGTCAATATGAGACTTGTGTGTGATAACTGGATGTGGGTGACCAACTTCTGGATGTTTTTGTGGTGAGAGGCATTTAATTAGTTCTGTATGTGGAAGGTGCATGTGGTTTTACTTCTGTAACTATGCAGGTCAAATTATACTACAGGAATAATGAAACTATTTTGGTTGTAGTAATAACAGTCTTTATTTAGGGACCTTGAAAAGGTGGACACTTAACACGCAGGATATTTTCCAACTTATAATTAGAGCGGCAGTACGTCTATACTCAAGTTTACTTCATTGAATAGTTATTCAGTTATTTTATGCCAGTTAAACTTTCAGTAAAGAGAAATAAGAACTTTACCAAATAACACTTCCATTAACTTCCATTTTAGGTAAATATACTGAGAGAATTGTAAATATGTAAACATTATAAAATTGGCCTACACCACATGTACAAAAATTATCAAGAATGTGAATTCTAAGATGATTAATTATCTCCACTAATGTGATTTGCTTCAGAAAAGACTAACAACAGAGAATGTCCTTTTCAGGATCAATTGATACATGGCAGGAGCCTGTTCAATGAATGTGACATGGAGAGACAGATGTTGCATCTCCTGAGAAACACAAACCATTTATATTAATTAACAAGGCACACTGACCTACTTTAAAAACCATTTGTCTTCACAAATCTTGGCTTTACTACTAAGGACAACTTTATTGTGCTTTTTATGTGCAGGAACTAATTTGCCTTCAAGGATTGTTGAAATCTTTTATCAATTGCCTTAATAAAAAGCGATCTTTTCAAAGATGCTTTTTGAAAAGCTTTGTCATTCTTTTTACAATATTTGTCTTTGAAATTTGCCTTCCACCTTTAGCTTACTTATACGTTTTTTGTAATTAAATCCTATGTCCCATTTCCCTAACCTAAAGTCAGATTGATATAAAATGCCATAAAACTGCAATTTCTTACACTTGACTTACTTTCACCATTGATAAAGTGGTATTCACTCCAGGCTGACAACAAAATTGGAGCCTTGTTAAATCAGTTCTGATTGAATATAAATGATTACATGAAAAGGACCAGACAGATTACATCTCAATGGTAAAAGAAAATTAGAAGAAATGACTAAAGTGAAAAGTATAGCTTAGCTAAAGGATATTTAATGTACATAATCCAAAATAAATTGGGTGTGAGGCAGAATTTAAGAGACCCAAGCTGAATGTGAAATTCCATCTGTGTACTTGACTCACTGGTAATATTAATGGAGTTTTATTCTCTGCATGGCGACCAGTAAATTGAAGCTTGTTAAATCAGTTCTTATTGAATGTAAATGATGTTCTTTACAGGAAGCCAATAAAAGATCAAATGAAAAATGATCATCCAAAGAAAAGTTGGGCAACAATGTTTGAAGCCAATCAGCCAAAGTGAAGGCAAATTTGTTGAAACTGACTAAAGGTCAGAACTATAGCCCATGGTCTCTGCCACTTTGAGATGTCTGGAAACTTGGAAAAAAGGCATCAACAAAGATGCATTCAACGTAGTCATTGAATGATAAATTTAGAAAACTAAACGACCATTTTACTAGTTTAAAGCAACTTGCTATGATTCTCGTCCATACCAACTATTTTACAGGGTACTTGGGTACTTTAGTCACTTTGAAGATTCTTAAAACTTTTGCTTGCCATCATGATTAATCAAGTTAATAGCCAATAAAGTTGTTGCTAAGATACACAGCTCTCCTCATAATCCCGTGAGTAGATCTAAGCATGCAAGCCACAGATCCACCCTGGCTTTGAAACCCTTTGCCAGAGTCACCCTGAGACACATGGTACCAGTGGCGCCATAAATGAAACTAAGATTAAAATGTACACACAATATACACTTTCTGGAAAATAGCTATGAAAGTGAAAGTGACAAGGTCCCTTTGTAACATACTGAGGTAATGACACAATCGTCAAAACATACTTCTCGTCTTACCTTTGGACCGAAGACGTTTCTCGTGTAAACCCGTCCTGTGGGGTGTGGTTTCGCTGCGCAGAGTATCTTGTATCACAAAGAGCTACCGGAGGAGTTCCTCAGAAGTGAGCTTTCATCTTAGTGAAACATTACATAATACTTGCTGCAAAAACAGGAAGCTGAGGAAGCCTGTGGACTGAAGCTAAATTTTAACGTTTGTTTCTAAAGCTTATGATGCTTACGGCATTGTTTAGCGCTTTGACTACAGACTATCGAATCGATCCACCATGTACATCACTACTGCTCTCTAAATCCACATAAAAACCACATGGTCCGCCACATTTGTCCAAATACAAGATACACCATACAATTTTTTGTGTGATGGAATAAACATAAAATAGTGGAAATGGCAAAATTTATATGGTGGAATATTTGTTTACATTTCGTTGTATTAATTTGGTTTTAAACTAATGACCTGCTCACTTAAATAAACTATTCAGTACATTAGAGAGCTATGAAAGGTACCATATGGTTGAAGAAACAAGTTTCAATATTTAACAACACAAGAGAATTAGTGATCTAATTTTTTGAAAAATCAGGCCTCTATTGCTCAAACACTGCTAGTCATTGGAAATTGTTTCTGCAATCATATGATACCATTTATAGTTCTATCACATACTGTATGCTTATTTACATGATAAGGTCATTGGTTTTAAAATAAAAGGAAAATATTAAGATTTGTATGTGGTGGACCAAGAGAGTGAAGGTAGTAGTGACATATGTGACGGACCAATTCGATAGTCTGTGACTAGTGCCTTTTCCAGATTTCACAGCAGCAGATGCGAAACAACAACAATAGTAGTTTATACATTAGAAAAGTTTCTCAATTTGTATTCTTTCTAATTTGTTGAATAAGATTTGATATTTTCAATTTTCAGTAAAGATACCTGTCTTCAGTGTTTTTAAATGCCGTAATATCGATTGCATTCACTTCAAACGGTTCAATCAACATGCATTGTGCATAATATATAATACATAACATGATTTTCAGTAATATTGTTACTAAAATCAGTGTATCTACTCTACATAATTGGATAAACTGGACAAATTAGGAATTTAGAGAATTTAGAGAACTTTATCGAAATTTCATGTCGTGTGCTATTTTTCTTATCTGTATTTTACAAAATGCAATAGCCCTTATGAAAACTGTAAGTTTCAATTTAACTCTCAATTCTTATTATTTGTATTTCTAGGGGTACCAGTGGCATAGACATAGACTTGCAGAAGGTGGACATAGACCAGTGCCCTCTACCGGAGGGAACCAAGGTGCTCAACGTGTTCGCGGGATCGGACAAATGTAAACCCAAAACCACGCAGGTCAGTGATGGTTTTTTTTATATTTGATCTTATTATTTTAAAGACATGTTTGAAAGACTGTTCAGTACGAGAAATTGCTGTTGAATGTTTAAAGTGTTGAATGAGTTCCCAGCTACTGATCAAGTCAACACTGGTTAGTATCTAGAGTGTTGGGATTCCCTTAGTTGCTGTGGCTGGATTTAAAAGAATTTCCTTCTGGGGAAGCACAATGTATTGTTTATAGTGCACTGATTTCTTGTAATGCAGCAACAGGTGTTTTTATTACTTGGAGGGAAGCTTAATTATCACAAACAACTGTAAGTCATAAGTGTCATTTGACGAAGTGATATAGCAGTAACAAGGTTTTTAAATGAGCTAAAAAGTGCTTTCCCCAAGAGGTGGTACGTTACAATCAAACAGATACGAGGTCTTCGCGAAATATAATAATTTCCCGAGAAACAAACGTCACCAATACGTTCGGTTTTCGCTTGTACAGAGATCCACATTGGAATCAAATGTGGAACATTATGGAACTATTGTGAATAGTTCCACGGTTAATTTATAATCGGTATCAAGTCTACGTTCGTAAATAGTCAGTTTTAGATTGTGTTTGGCTGTCCAAATATCAATTAGTGGTTTGCATCAGACCTGTTAACTGAAGTTAAATGTGAAAAAAAAGTATCTTCAGTTTAGGAATGCAGCAATCAAGGCTAAATTTAAAACATTTTAAAACAGGCAGGTGTGAGTTGTTTTCTTGTTGTTCAGTTAGCAGTCAGAAAGCACACCGAAGCGTCAACACGGCAACACAGCATTGCACGTTCTGTTTGTTAAAAAAACTAGTCTGTTTGGTAATTACTTCTCGTAAATTGATATTGTCCGTCTCGAGATTCTGGTAACTGAACCATCAACCAGATCAAATGTGCTGAGGTGGAATCTGGTGATAAAATGCGCTAATTTTCCGCTCTCACCTCTTCTATGGTTGACAGCTTCAGTCTCCGCAAACTCTATCTGTCTGTAGGGTAAAAATACTGGTCTGAATGTCGAGTAAAATATACTTTCTTTTATTTGCGAGTCAAAGAAATCAAATCCTATAAATTTTTGAACAATACAAGTTCATGTTATTTGCGTCAAAAACACAATGTGAAATTTTTATTTCCTAATGCTCTGAAATTGGGCCTTTTGATTAGCTGATTCGGGCATTAGGATGCATGTCTCTGTCATTAGAGGCTCCGGAACACACTCCAAGAAGTCCTGGGTAAACCTCAGGGTGTAAAATTGGTACTTGACCAATGTGGAGAAGGTTAATAAACGGCCTGCACTTGATGAAGGTGAACACTTATCACTGCAAGCTGATAGCGCACGCACGTCTGGGTGAATTCCCCTGTTAAAGCTGAAAGATGTAATGGAATGGAACACCTGTTTCGACGATTATTCTTAGTTACAGATATTTATAAGTTACAGTCATTCTTGGTTGTGGTTATTCTTAATTAGGGTTATTCTACAACTGCACAGCGACATGTCTACAGAAGCCACCAAACACATATCATTCCACTCCATACATAAAACAGATCTCGGCAATATCAACCGTATAAATCTCAGGTCCTCCAGGCTGAGACAGGGAAGTTTTACATCGTCCTATCTGTGCACATAAGAGATGTGGACAGAACTAGGTGGCCACCTCACATGTACAGTGTACGAGACATCTGAACAAACGAGAGATGTCCTGTCGGTGCACACAGCCTCCTGCCATATTGCATGGCATTTTTAAAGAAACTACAGATCTAGGTGCACATCGCATGTGCAGAGTACGAGGCATTTGAGCAAACGAGAGAGAGATGACCCGTCAGTGCACAAAGCCTCATGTCGTATTGTATGGCACTTTCTTTAAAGACTGCATCTAAAAATCAAAACATTTATTAAAGGACTATTAATGGAAAAACTGTTTAAACTTCCGTTCTGGGTAGCTTTAAACCAAAGTGACCCCCTAAAGCTCAGCTTGCCATTACATAACAAGAGGAGAAAACCACAGATTATTCTCGTCAATACAGAGAACCAAAATGCCCTTCATCGGGCATTGTATACATCAGTATACATTTTTAGATGTATGTAGATACCAAAAATTCTCAGCATGGAATGCCGCAGTACTGAAACGGTTATCCGCACATATCAATCAGTCATTATTACTACGCATAAAAGAGTACATGGAACGAAGACTACCAAGTGATACACATCTGAGTGAACATGACTACAGTCAAGACTTTACATTTCAAGTTCTTTATTGGTTGCAGTCCCCAATCTGAGACCAGTACCCAACCATTTATGGGGCCACTGGTACGCCTTTTTTGTACTTAGAGTGGCTCTGTTCATAGGTATTAAACCCAGGGTTGTCAAGGTTGTCACCTCTCTGTAACACCTGCCAACTTGGTTACCATGGCTCGCTGAGAGATTTTCTCACATCAAGAGTCGAACCCCTGACAGAGTGGTGAGCTGCTCAGTAAGTCGTGACAAAAGTGCAATGTTGAACTAACTGAGCAACTGAGCCCAGTCAAGACCTTTATGCCTGAAATCATGTCATATTCACATCTCTCCCCCTTACTAATTTTTTACTGATGATTCTCAGATTTTTACAGAACATAACGACTGTGATTGAGTTGTCAAAAATTCATAGTAATTTGGATGAATACGAAGCCAACTGTCAAAACGGCAAAAAATCTAAAACTCTTCTAGATTTACGAATCCAAAAACTTTGCAGACTCAAAGACACATCTGCAGATAAGGGGCCACAGCCGTGATGTCTGTATTGAGCTTTGTACGTAAACGGCGTAAAGGATGAATCTGATAAGCGACGTTACGTCCTTATCAACCCAACATCACTAACCCGTCACAATCAGTAGGGGCAGTGCGGAATAATAATGAACAAGTGTGTCTGGACAGTTATAGATACATCCAAAGACCATAATAAGAATTTAGTGCAAAATAAATGTATCTTCTTATCTTAGCATGAAATCTAGTGAGACCTATAGTGTAACGGTTACCACAAAGTGCTGCTATGCAGGTGGCCTGGGTTCATTCAATCCCAGGCCGGGCAGAGATGTTATACAGTGTCTCAGTAAAACCCAGCCCACCGGACCAAGGTGTAAAAAAATAGTTTCATATGTGAAGAGTGTTGTTTGCAGTGACACCATGAGCTGATGGCTCACTTGGGGGATAGCTCATACCAAGGTTGGGTGAGTTTACTGTACGCTTGTAGAGTCTGCACCTCTATTAGTAAGAAAGGCAGGTGTCGCACCAGACGTGACCTCGGGATTACCACATGCAAGCAAGTAAGAGTGCACGTTAGAGATCCACCCTGGATTTAAAACCCAAGGGGACGGTCACATGAAGTCCAAAACAGGAATAATCAGTGGCCCCACAAATGGACCCTGGTCAAACAAAAAACATTTTAAAAAGAAAAAAGTTGGGCTAGTTCTCAAGTGGACTCCCAGCTGGGAATCTACTTGTCAACTACTTGTGTTGGACTGTCAGTACAAAAAACGATATCAAGTGGCCTTATCTTTTGAGTTTTTATTGTAGTAAAAATTTCATGAACTGTAACAAGACTCTTGGGACACAAAAAAAGCAGAAAATAGGTAAATAGACAAATACCATCAGACAGAATCGAAAAGAGTAAAGCAAAACCAAGGATGCCAGAAATGAAAGAGGAAAAAATTGAAAGAATTAAAAGAATGAGAAATAAGAAAATAAGAGGTCTTATAGTGTAAGTCAGGTACGTTGTAACTAAACAGCGGAGGGTATCTTGAGGCATCAGTGAATTTTTTAAACTGACTTTAAGAAAGGGTTTGAAAATTGTATAATTTTAAAGGAAACGAGCCCCTTTCAATAGGATATCAAAAGCTATCATTCATAAACGTAACACTTGTGTTATTGTTTTCCTTTGAAAAATAAACAATCCATTTAATGAAGAGCACAATAATGTGATCTTTAGAAGCGGTGATTCCTCTTTTATGACTGTGTATCGTGACCCGGCAGCGTATTGTCGTCTATGTGCATCGCTCGTTTTATGACAGTTACGATCAAATCCGTCATAATATCTCACAACGTTGTCTGGTCCAGTGCGGGAATCCTAGTAGACCACGGAACAATCAGGATTTATATTATATATATGTATGTGAGAGGAGCCCAGCCAGCCATGCCGTGTACACGCTTGTACAGTGTACGCCTCTGTTAGTGGAAAAGGCAGGTGTCGCACCAGATGTGAGCCTCGGGATCACCGCACACAAGCAAGTAAGAATGTAGGCAAGAGATCCACCCTGGATTTAAAATCCATGGGGACGATCACATGAAGTCCAAAATAGGGGTAATCAGTGACCCCGCAAGTAGACCCTGGTCCCACAAAAACGTATATAAATATCTATTTTCTACTAAAATATCGGACAAGAAATACAGTCAAATGCAGTCTGCTAGCAAAGTGTTGATCTTTCAAAATATGTATCACAGAATATTCTTTCAACTATACTTTCATCAGAAATCATTCTGTCAAGACTTACACTCTACAACAAAAGTATTGACATGTCAAGAATAAAAAAGAGTTTTCAGTTTTGCACCTTATTTGTTTGAGGCATTGAAACGAGGTCAATATTGTTCAAGAATAAAATAATCAGCTACCTGACTGTTAACAACAACTAGATCCCTGGTTATCTGACCTTGCTGCCACATTCTATCCAGTGGTCTCCCACATTCCAGGTTATGTAACATGCACAGCATCAATTTATTGCGGATCTAAGAATAGCTGTATATGATTTCACAGACCTCGACTAAACCTGATCTCAGCCCTAAGAATAACCATGCAGACAACAATAAGGTCAGGGTGATGCGTCATGTATTATGACAGGCACCCGTGTTGTCGTCGACTGATAGTTTACCTGCTCAACTTTTTACACTCCAAAATTGGGATCTCTGCTTTGATTCAATGCCAATCTGTTACTGTTTACTTACAAAAATTGACAAAAACTTGCGAAAATTACCCGAGATACTAAGAGTGGGTAATAACATTGAATAACTTTAGTCAGTATGTCTCCGTAACTGTGTGGATGAAGCTTTATTGCGGATCTATGTCGTCAGTAATCCCTCTTTGACTGTACAATATGTTCTTCTTATCCATTATAACGGATCTGGTATAGCTGTTACAGATCTCCCTTGTTTCTCTATGATACATCATCCCTGATAAAGACGTATCTCCACAAACAGTCTCTTCCGTCACAAACACACAGAGCACTCGTGAAGGTCTCACTGCAGGTAAATAGAGACAGTCACTGAGGTATTCCGTGAATCCTTTGCATTTATTGCCATAATTCTTCAAATGGAATTAATGACCGGGAGATGAATTTTCTGCAGTTGTTGCTACAACAGAGTTGTATTTAGGTGGTTCACCAAAAGAATACTGCTAAATTATGTGATAGATTCTGTGGGGCACTGACCACGTTGTCTTTGTGTGACCTCCCCCATGGGTGTTAAAGCCAGGGTGGATCTCTCGCCTGCACTCTTAATTGCTTGTGTGTAGTGATTCCAAATGGCTTTTCCGATGCTACAACTTTCTCTTCCACCAATAAGGGCGTGCACTGTACAAGCGTGTTGTTTTCAGTAGTTTTGCCTTCTAGCGCCCCTCACGCTGGAATATCTGGGGACTTTCTGCGACATCATTTCCGTTAGCGGCCTTCTTCTCGTAACCGTCCACGGGTTTATAATTTGTACTGTAATCAAGAGCCAGTAATTCTCCCTATAGTGCTTACAGTAAGATAAATATTTCCTTTTGTTATAAATCAACTTATCTTCACAGTATACAAGTTATTATCAGTCCGCTCACTATTTCTCATTATGATCGCTTTCTGTGCGTTTTCCATTGTAAATATCTAATCTTCCTTACAAAGTATTCAAGGATAAAAATAAATGTTTATTGTCAAAAGGTAGATCTATCATCCCAGCAGGAATCCTACTGTAATCATCCACATTGCTGTACATTACAGAAACCAGCAGTAACTTTTCGTATTGTAGGGCCTTGGTGCATTGATATTGTAGGGAGATCAATTTACACGTTGTTCATTAACACATGTGCCTTTAAATAGAGTTGATTCTAACTGCAAAGGTAAGCCAAGGAAATATGTCCCAGAAAACCACCAGCTTGAAAGCCAGTTTAGAGATAAAAATGCAATGGCATCAAACTTAACCTCAAAAGAAAATTGCATAGTTTTAATCCACATTGTGCTTCTCATATTAAAACATTTTGCTAAATTCGGAGGAATTTCAGAGACAGTCTGCAAATTTGAAGTATAAAACCAGTGTTGACAGGATTTCATTCACTGGTATTTATTCACGATTGAAACTCGGCTTTTAAGATTATTGTTACCTTAGCAACAGGTAGCTAAGCGATGAGTTTGTGTTTTTTTGAAGCAGTCCAGACACTTGGTGACTTACCGTGGGCGTGCAGATTATGACGTCACTGGAGGAGACGTAATTTGTTTTGAGATCGTGGCAACAAGCTTTGCGGTGTTAAAATCGCTATTACTCTCAGATTAACCCTTTAATTTTTTAGCAGTGGTAAAAGCTGGAGACGTACAACGTGACATAAAACGTGTAGCTTGACATCGCTATTCAGAAATAACCCAGTAAATCAACATGTGATTGCGTCTTTACGTTATAATGAACTGGATCAGGAGCGGGATCCGACAGATCTCAGAGATACAACCGACGATTGTCAACCGTAAATTGAAAAGTCCGAGATGCGATCTCATGGAATTAATCCTTGTTTGTCAAGAAATATGCAGAAATCAATGCTGTAATCACTGTTTATATTCAGTTATTATATCTGTTCAGTATCTGTTTATACAATATATTTTAAAAACATTTTTGTTTGACCAAAGTCCATTTGCGGGGCTACTGATTACCCCTCTTTTGGACTTCATGTGATTTTCCCTATGGGTTTCAAAGCCAGGGTGGTTCTCTCACCTGCACTCTTTCTTGCTTGTGTGCAGTGATCGCAAGGTGACACCTGGTGCGACACCTGCCTTTTAGGGATGTATGTGTTAACAATGCTTTATTTTGTCGTTATAGCTCTCGTTTTTCAGAGGGATCTTGTGACATTGGGTCATGTTTCAATTTGGGAGCCTCTAAAAAAACCATTGGTTTTAAACAAATGCAGATTCTAGATTTAAAAAATTAAGCAAGGAAACAAATTGAAAAAATACCATGAATCTAAAGGGAAGAGAAAAAGACATGTCTGATGCTCCAGACAAGAGTCCGTAGACCAACAGATCCATCAATATCTCCCCGCATGTCACACGACATAAGGGATTTATAATGTGAGGTATTGTTATCTCTGTGGGATGGTCCCTTAATCTGTAGGTCCTTGTAACCTGAGCACATTATAATGTGAGGTATTGTTATCTGTGATGGATGGCCCCTTAATCTGTAGGTCCTTGTAACTTGAGCACATTATAATGTGAGGTATTGTTATCTGTGTGGGATGGTCCCTTAATCTGTAGGTCCTTGTAACCTTAGCACATTATAATGTGAGGTATTGTTATCTGTGCCTTAATCTGTAGGTCCTTGTAATCTGAGCACATTATAATGTGAGGTATTGTTATCTGTGGGATGCTCCTTCCGTTATATTCACAAACTGAGTACAGATAAAATCATGTTAGGTTTAAGATTTTAAACCGCGTTTGATGATTGAATCAAATTATAGAGAACAATAGCTTTACTGGTTGTTTTCATCAAAAACATCCAAGTCAAGACCTTTTGCCTCATTTACTTCTCCTGTACGAATAAATATTCAGTAAATTTAGCACTCTTTATCACCAGATTCCACCTCAGCACATTTAATGTCACTTTGCGAGGTGTAATTAATCAGTTGGACATTTCCCCACTTCTTTGGAATCTTACAAGTGTTGACTTGTGGATTGTTTTCCTATGTCTCTAAAAATAGACTTTGTATAAATTTCGGAACCAAGTAACTTACGCTGTATGGCAATAGCACAGCTTTAATTCCCGAGAGTTCCAAAGTTCCAATGTTCAGAAGATTTTGACAGAGTTTTGACAGTATTTGATTTCAATAACAGACACGTTTTTCAAGCTTTTAATTAGTGTGATCAGCCACAGCGGATTTTGACTGAATAGCAAGTCTTTGTAGCAGTTAAATGTCATGCATTGTGTGGATACTTTAAATGTAAACCATATAAAATAGGTGTAAAAAACAGATATGAAAGTTGAATGAGATTTCTGAGGCTCAGATACAAAAACGAGGACAGCCGCCCCAAGAGGTCAGAGCCTTTCTTCAACTGAAATTAAACAAAGGCTGTACGTTTCACCACTCCTGACGCACGTCAGTTACTTCAGACCAACACTTAAGGTCCAGAATAACTCACCCACTTTCCCGACACTGAATTGAGCAGCATTTCATTTGGTTACAAGTGATCCTATGGTCAGTACAAGGGGATAAGTTACAAAAGGTTGGTTAAGTTAAAATTCATTTCATTCTTATTCCAGTTCTAATTTGTTTTCGCCTTTTTTCAAATATTTGAAATAGTGCTGTGGTAAGATAAAAATATATCTTCAGTCACCTGGTCAGGCGTCCGGTCTGTTTTTTAACTTAGTGCCAAACTCGAGGTCTAATCAAACTCAAACTCACCGTGCCATGCACCGCGCCATGCACCGTGCCATGCACCGCGCCATGCACCGCGCCATGCACCGCGCCATGCACCGCGCCATGCACCGCGCCATGCACCGCGCCATGCATCGCGCCATGCAGTTGTATATTTTGATAAACCATACGATGCAAATGACTAACCGGAATATTCTTCTGTTCCGTTTCGTAACTCACTGACCCGAACACGCTCGACTTGCAGCTTCATTATAGAGATTCTGACATTGTATAGTCGTTATTGTAGGAATAGTAGATTCTGCAGGTTCCAGGGTCCTCCAGCGTTATCTGTGTGCGAGTCTAGTATCCTCGGGATACTTCAACTGTATAAAAAACAACGTTTATTATTGTCTTTTTATCTTATTTTTCCTTTGTCTGTCTCTCCTTTAGACACATCCTTACCTCAATAATTGCATATGAGATCGTAGTTGACACAGACTGTGCTTTTAGGCTCAGACTTGATGAATCTTCTGAGAGAACCATCTCCCACACATCTAAATCTAACCATAAGAAAACAGTCAGATTGTTTGCGTGTCAGATGAGGGATGGTAAAGCGCCCGCTTACCTATAGTATAAACCTCTACACCCACCTCAGTTAACACACAATCCCCAGGCTTGTGTGGCAGAATCATTGACTGTGAAAGTCTCCATCAACAGTCATTTAAGATCAGTATGGCATCACTGTCATAACATTCATTTTGTTATAGCTAGGTTCTCCATTTGTATTTCTGCCATTGGGTTTTGGTGTTATTTCATGTAGATGGCTTCTTGAATACCACCCCAAGACACAAGAATATTAATATTTTATTTTATTTATAGTTGAAGCGAATAAAAGTACAACATTTTTGCATGTGTCGCGCGGTTTCGTTCTTTGCCCTAGCCCGTGAGGCGTGTGATTGTTATTTTAATGCAATAGAACAACAGACGAAGGAATTGTTGCAAAGAATGGTTTTATTATATCCATCAGCACAGCATGCAACTGCCAACACTCAACTCTCACTCTAAAACCCTGTGAATAATGACATATTCAAATTGTTTACTTTAAGAACGTTTTGAAACAGTTAACTCAGTTAGAGCGCCATTGGATCTCTTTAATCCCAGTGATTT
>JBCAUI010223751.1:0-16587 GCA_038406195.1 Haplosyllis anthogorgicola
GTAAATCAGGACATGACCCAGGTCAAATCTAACCATATATGGGCAATCTAGATCATCCAGGCACCATATCCAGCTGCCTGTGACTGAAATCAATCAACTGGAACCACCCTGGCTACTTTTGTCGATTAAGGGCTTTTCCAACAGAACTAGAATGATCTGAGAACAGTTCAATATTTCAATGCTATTCCAATGCAAATATTAAATCAAACCCGTCACTATCTATTTAAAAGAAAAGGCCACTTTGCGACATTAATTTCCAGCTATGCCGCTGAAATTCCTGTCAGTTTTAAAACTGAGTATTAAGAGGTATCTGGGGTAAAAGTATGTTTTACTTATGCAGGCAACATGTCAGTTTTCCATGTTTCTAAGTTGTTTGGTTGAGGAAACATCTTTCAGCGGTCAACGTGGTAAAATTGGTCACACATTGCAAAATTTTCTTGACGGGTAGTCGGTATAACATTCTGAATCCAGAAGGTGGATTAATATGATATCTAACAAACAGAATCCATTATAACAGCTGTGTCGTTTCTCTGGTTTAGATCCAGAGGAATTCCTCTTGTCATGAAATGTTCTCATCCACCTCAGAGTAGATATAAAGGGATAGACAAAAGATTTGCACGGGGTAATGGATGCGATACTTTGATATTTGTAGGTATAATAATCATTACACCAATGTAAGTGGAACTTTTGAAACTTTTAGTACCCAGCCAGCTAATTGGAAAATTTATTTTGAATTAAGCGCTGACAGTCCATTTTAATAAGTTAGCCAACAAATGTGCACAAGCCAGTTGTTTTGTCTGCTTGGATTTGTATTTCATGTCATGTGACAATGGCACTTGACAGCTCCAGAAATTGCCATCAGTTTTAGAACAATAGTATTTCAAAAGTTCAGTGTGCAATTCTTTTGTTCTCTTTTTTTTTCTGTACGTATCGAAATTGATAGGAATTTCAGGAGCTGCACCAGCTCATCTCAGCTCATGTCATCTTTACTCCTCTCCCGTTTTACTATGTAAATTTGGTTTAAATGTGAGATTTGTAAGTAGGTTGTTCATTTCTTTATTTCTGGCATTTCAAAAAGGTTTTAATTCTGCCACGGTTGCTCACGTTCCAATACACCCAACATATTTGTCACTCTATGGGGATTTCGCACTAGAAGATGCCGCCCTCTATGCATGCTCCATAAACCATCAATGGGGATTCTCGATTTGCGACAGATACTAGTACCGCGCTCCTTCAAAAACAGATACATTGAGTGTTCTCTACTGCAATTTCTGGTTCAGCCAAGGCTTGTGTAAATTAACAAAGGCATTGTTGTTGCATCTGTTTCTTTGTTCTCTCACACTTCTGATTCACACTCTTTCTACAATTTGTAACTCATTTTGTAACCTTCTGTAACATTCTGTAACTCAGTCTGGAACTTAAACCCTGAGACAAACAGCAAAAGCCAGTAGTGGTCTCAATGATGTTTCAAACCCTTCTCATTTGGTAAACATTTTGACTGGGTTTATATGCCATTTATACAGGAAGTGATGTCATTAAGGTCATGTGACCTGGCACATGCAATTTCCCACCAAAAATGCCTAATTTCCCACCAAATAAAAGATGGCACCAAAAGTACAACACTGGGATTTGTATTTATTGAACCTGTTACATCATTCTTGGAATTCTTTGGCTAAAGATAAATTAAAATATTGAACATATAATTCACTTTCTATTTATTAAATGTGACCAATTTAATACAAACAGATATTTATATGACACATTAATCATATTTAATTTTATGTATTTACCTTAACAGGTTTTCTCTCAACCCTATCCAATAGCAAGCAGTGTGCAGCATTATCGTATTTCTCAATTGAGTGATAAATACATCCATGAATGTTCAAGTTTTGTTCTGAAATTAATAAATGTGAAAGAGAACATGTATTTTATCAGGACCATTTCAATTTATATGAAACCATAACACATCTGTCCCCTCACATATGGATATTTTTGGCTGTATTTGCATTCCATTTAAATATTTTCTTTTTTACAGGAATCCAAGTTGATTTTTTTTTTAGAAACAAATCAGTTTAAGTCTTAGATCTAAGATATACAAGTGGGAAGTTCAATGGTTTTAAAAAAAAATGGTTCTAATTTAAGGTGGGAAAATGGAGTGAGTTAACATTTTCAGAGAATATATTGAAATTTGTCAGAATATTTATGATTTAAGACATCAAAGAACCACATCTCCACACACAGCAATTCTTTTACACCAACTTGAAGCAAGGAAGAGCTATTTAAGGTTTCTCCTGGACATGATGCCAGTGGATACATCAAGGATGCGAAGGTGCAAACATTTGTGATGTAAGTAGACAGGTAAGGGGCGTAGCTTGAGTAGTGTAACTCGCTAAATGCTCAACCACAGCAAATATGAGTACTTTTACCTGGGGGGGGTGAGGTGTTGATGCCCAGTAAAAGCCTGGGGAAGCAAGACAATACAAGTAAATAAACAAATACATACCAAGTGAAATCCATTCGCTTGGATTTCCACTTGAATCCACAGAATCTGATAATATTTTATTGACAACTATTGGAGTAGGTGATCCATAGATATCAACAGCTGCTACTACGGGTCCCACACACTAGATTGCTTACATGCGGCAACTTCCTGTGACAACATGGGGGCAGCCATTAAGCTCAGTTGCATGGCAAGAAATAGTTATAACATACAGTTTTCAACTAAAAGTCATCATTTATTCTTTACGCTAAGTAGCTACATACACTTATGTTATATTTTGCAAATAGGTCCATGGACAATCTATCTATTTATAACAACTTATTTTAATTTAAGCTGATTTTTCACTAATATAACACAGTTTTTATGTATGAATTATTTTGTATTGTCCTTAACTTTTAACTATATTTTTATGCAATATATCTACTTCATAAATCTATGTACAAAGGGAACTCAATTTGTTTAATGTCCACTAAATATAACCATTTTGGTCAAAATATGCCTATTTGATGTAACATTTTTGTGGACTTTCATTTGTGTATACTTCTTTCCAATGTTTTCAGCCTCATGGCAATGTACTTTTTGCAATCAGTCTGAGCAGTGAACTAAGATGGTCCATGTCTCCACTTCTGTGATCCACATAATGATTTCCAGTGTTCCTAAATACATCAATGCCACATAACTTAATACAGAACTTTGAATTCTCATGTCAATGTTCTTCTCTGTAGTTATTTCTTTCTTTCATTCTTCTCTGAAGTGTTTACCACATATGTAGTCATATACACCTGGGTTCCAGTCATCTCTACTGATAGCTTTCACCCATAAATTGAGTATGTGTGGTCTTTTGAATGGAAACCTGTGGAATGATATTCCACATCCTGGCTTTAGTCTGTTTTCACATCCATATGCTATGCATGATATTCCCATGATTGTCTTCTCATGAATTATATACAAAAGAAAGAGTAACAATTGTTACTATTAAAAAAAATTGCAAACAATTACTGTTACATTCATGATGTTCATTGTAGTAATATTGGTTCCTATTTTGATAATGTGGTACAAAGTTCAGTGAATGGTAGTTGGTTTTAGTTCTTTATTTGAATTTTGTAGGATAAGGGATTTCACAATGACAATCTCTGACAGCCTAAAAAAATTGGGCAGGGATTTGGGGCAATTTTGATTTTTAACACAGCAGATGTATCCACTTTGAACAGGCAGGATGATTACAGAGAACTCTGTCAATTTGACAGACATCTCTAACCTGCCTGTATGTGAAGTATTGTGTTTTTCACAGAAACAGTGCTCTGTGCATTATGACACCTCCACAGTTACTTGGACTCCTACACAGTATGTGGCCATCTTTAGCACTTTCAACCCTTGAGTGTACCCAGGATTTACAGTAAATCCTGTGTACACAAGACAGTTGAATTTACACTCATGGCTAATTCACAATACAAGTGGGCCTGAAAATGAAATACAGAATATTTATGATAAACACTTTGCCTGAAGCTACAGAGCTCATAGACCCCTCATTTTAAAGGTAATTTCAAGACAAACACAATGCTGATGAGATTATTAAATTAAGTATTATTTAGTAAAATAGCAAAACATTTTTGTAAAAACATAATAAATATTAATTAGAAATGAAAAAAATAACTTACATGCAAGCTTCTTATTTCATGCTAAATACATCCATAAAACACTGAACAGCTCCATAAACACATAACACATATGTATCCATGTACACACAACAGAAATATATCCATTAGAACACAACAAGAACAAAATTAATCCCATATAACCCAAGAATATTATGTTAAAATTACATTAAATTGTACAGGCAACCATGCCTTCTTGCCATGCAATATCTGTGTGCAGAAACCTCCAAGCTGTCACAGCTGTTTTGTATACACAACATCAAAGCCCAGCTATCTAGTGTGGGGGCCGTGGGAAATTCCAAACATTCCATGTCTATGAGGTGATCTCTGATTAAAGGTTTCCTCTTCCTCATTGCCATCTTCTAGGGTTATGTTCATTTTATCATATTTTGCAGTCAGTAATGTATGATCTCCAGATCTATTTACATTCTGAGCTTTGGGTGAAATGCCAACTTTGGGAGTTTCCACAACCATTTCATTCAAATCATTATCATCATCTGATGATTGTACTGACTTGGTAGGCAATGGAATATTAATAGATGCAGACATCTTTGGAGAATGACTACTCTTTCCATTTCCAAACAAAGCACAACTCAAGTCCTTCTTTGGTGATTTAGTGCTGTTCCTGGAACCTCACATTGAAGATTTGTCTTTAGGTGATAGTTTCACCTCATACATTTGTACAGCAGTGGATTTACCTTCCTGCATGGAAGGTTGCAGTGAAGAATTATCTTTCTGTGAAGGCTTCACAGAAGATTTAGCTGGAAGAGATTCTGCCGATCTTTCTTTTCCGGTGGGTTTCACGTCAGATGGATGTACAGCAGTGGATTTACTTTCCTGCATGAAAGGTTGCAGTGAAGAATTATCTTTCTGTGAAGGCTTCACAGAAGATTTGGTTGGAACAGATTCCACCGATCTTTCTTTTCTGGTGGGTTTCACATCATGTCCTCATACAGAAGTGTCTTTAGGTTCCTGCATGGAATGTTCTTTTGAACATTGATGTTTGCGTGAATCTCCATCAGTACTTAGGTTTCAATGAATGTTTCATGCCACAGACTTCTGTAACTGTTTCAGGAGATATTGATTTAACCTTCTCAACTGAACATTGTATTGAAGCCATTTTTTTATGTGAAGACTTGACGGGAGAATGTTCTGCAGATGTTTGTGCAGAGGTTTGTCTACAACCTGTCAGAAATGTTGATTGATCCTTGTGCACCAAACTTTGGATGGAAGGTTTATCTTCCCCTGAAGACTTGACAGCTAATGCCTCTAATTCAGTTAATCTATCTACAGAAGAAGTGTTCAATATATGTTGAGCAATTGGCCATTTTATGTCTGCTGAATACACATGATCTTTCTTCACAGATTGCAATTTTCTGGAATGGCAACCATGGTGCACTTTAACAGTTTTCAATGGCACAGGTGGGTCTTCTTTATTCTTCGTTTTTGCTAAAGACAAATAAGAAGCAAATGAATATTATATATTATCGAATTTTTTTATAGTTCATAATGCATTCTATTGAATTTTACATGTATATTTATTTTATTTAATTATAAATGCAAGTAATAATGTGCAGGAACCTAAATATGGGTAATGCACAAAGATTAATTCTTTACCTAATGTAGTTCCACTAACAGTGGTCTCTTCATTGCTGCTTACTTCATCAGTAACATATACAGATCCATGTGATGAAGATTCATCTGAAAGGTAAGTCCAATTACACTTGGCAAACACTTCAAATTTAGCACACAACATAACATGTCATATTTGTTTCTCCACATGACTTAAATCTTCATAACACTTCAGACACTGGTTTCGTGGCTTTGAGGCACCTTTTACACTTTTTCCACATCTTTGCCACCGTGACAATGATTCAGTACTGGATACTTCAATGGGTTCAAATTTGTCACTATAAGAACATTTTGGTAGTTCATCAACAGATATGGGAAAAGTGTTATCCATATGCTTTTGTGATGAGGATGGTGTAACTTCTGTGGTCAATAACTTTGGTTTCTCCATCAATACTTCTACATCACTATCCACCTCCATTTCCTCAAGAGCAGATGTAGGAATGGTTGGAATATCAACTTCAAGTTTGGATCTCTTTTCATCAGCTTGAACAAGCCACTATTCGAAATGGCTACTTTTGTTCAGAATTCCAATAAAAGTTTCTATCCCCGGCAGTTTTGCTTAGTTTGTCCTCCATCATGTAAATCATTCTGAAAATGGGAATTTTGGATAACACTCTTATAATGAGTAAGTTCTGTCATTGTTAATTTCTGTTCAAACAGAACGTTTTTAAGTAGTTGTCCTTCCAACCAAAGTACTTGAGTTGCTATTTTCTTTTTCTTTATATCTATATTGCTCTTAAAATTACTAAGAATGTTAATGGCTGCAGTAGATTTACACATTTCCATGAAATTGACATATGTTCTGTCTTTGAGCAACTAATAATAAGTTAAACGAAACAGTAATTAGAAATAAATAAGTTTAAAAATATTAATATGACATTTATAAACATACTATACAATATATATAATGAGAAACAATGTGCAAATTTTTTACAGTACACAAAATGTGCAAATACTATAACAAAATGTATTAACATTTTTTGGAATCAAAATACATATTTCTACTTACAATATTAATACATCCATTTGGCTCACCCAAAATTTCTGACACCAGTTCCATCATGGATCCAGTTTCAGAAAGATCATTTTCCTCCTTCTCACTTACTGTTAAGAAGTCCTGATGATCGGAATCACTTAATGCTTCAAAATTATTTTGGGCTGGAGAGTCTACTGCATCTTCATTGGTAAATTTGATGACTTCATTGCTAGATGTTTTGTGTTCAATTAAAGAAACAAACAGCTTTTCATCACAATCTTCTTCACTATTGGTTTGTGATTCTTCCTGATCACTTTGACAAGATTCAAGGTCAGAGTCATTATACTGATCCTTAATTAAGTCTTGCTTCTGACATTCTGAATTAATGTTCTCATGAGAAATACTCTGAGATTGCTCACTGTGCCTTTCTGATTGTTTGTTATCACTTTGTGAATGTTGTGAAGTATTCTGCTGCTGAGAAGTACTGTCTGATTGCTCACTATTGCTTTATGATTTTTCCTGATCATGTTGTGAAGATTCAAGGTCAGACTCATTATTCTGATCCTTAATAAACTTTTCCTTCACATGTTCCAAATTAATGTTCTCCTGAGAAATTGTCTGAGATTGCTCACTGTGGCTTTCTGATTCTTCCTGATCAGTTGGCAAAGATTGAAGATCCTCATGATGTTTTTCGGACTCATTATCCTCATCATTACCTGAAACGGAAAAAAATAATTTAAACAATTTTACTATACTTACATCTTATCAAATAAACACCCATAAAATGACTACATTTATATTTATTTTTATGTTGGTATTAAATAATTTAAAAAAAAATTTACTTATATACATAAAAATAACAAAATAAATAGAAATGATACTAACTGCAATCATCTTTTTCACTATCCATATCATAAGAATGTATTAAATCCATAATGCTTGCTATCTACAATAATAAATAAAATAATCAGTATGTAGATTCCAATTCAAATTAAAACATGTAATTAGTTTCCATAATAGTAACCATATTTATTCTTCTTATTTACAATGTTTTGTTTATCCATATTTAGATTCCATCTAAAATTTTCTAACTCATTTTTTCCATGGATATTTACACAAATTGCACAAAAACACTTCATAGTACACATTTACATACCTTTTTAAAATGATATTAATCATTTTTTTACATCTATTATTCATAATAATGTGGCAAAAATTTGACGCTTTCATTTACAAAGCATATGGAATTGCAAAAAAAATTGCATCATTTTTTCAAATACATTTTACATGATAAATTCTGATTGTCAGTGCCTAATTTTTGCACAAAATGATCTATACACATTTAGGAATAACTTACACTGCAATTTGGGAACTCAAATTGAGTTAAATAGGATAAAAAAGCAATACTTACTGTGAGAAAAATTTTTGAAACAAATTTCCAAGATGATGTCTTCTTTTCTGTGCATGTGCCATTTTTAATTGTATTTTGATTCCAAAAAAATCAAAACAAATTCATTTCTGGTTCCAGCAGGAATTTGGTTGAATCTTAACGGTGCTTTGAGATTTACTTCACATGGATTTGTAAACTAGGTTTTCATATTTCATACAAATGGCCATGAAGAGGTTAGAAATGTAGGAAACTGCAATAAATGAGAGTCTAGCGTTTTGCTGAACCATTGCAAGTGTATGCGCTTGTGTTAATCTTGTCCAAACGTTAATAATTTTATTTTAAAATAAGACAGTATCAAATTTCATTCATCACATAAGCTTGGAGTTTCCCACACCATCTATAAATCAGCAAAACCAAAAATATTTTCTTATTTCAGGTTCAGAATTCCTTATGCGCCATGAAATGTTAAACAGATGTTCAAGAACCTTTTAATCATCTTTTTATCTGAATTGTCTTGAATGTCTGTAATCTGTATCTTCTTACTCAGAGCCTTCACTGATATTGGCTGACAAATTAATTCTTTTGAACTTGAGGATTTGTTTATGATGGTGGAAGGAGATTGATACTTGGGGTGTAAATCATCCTCATTGTTCTGTGAGATAACAGTTTCATTTTATACTTCAAAATAAATATAGTTTTTTTCGAAATTAATTTCCCTGCCTAATTAGGCAGATTAGGCTAATTAGCCTAACTCATTGGACAATTTAATAGCTATAATATTGATAATAAACTATTTCTTGAAATCTAACTGGTTTTTGTATGTGTCAAAATGTTGATAACTAACAGATTATTGATATTCTTTATATCAGTAAATACCAATTAATAGTATACTTAGTATTACTAGTTACAGTAAAACAATAATTACATAAATTACTAGAAATAGGTAATGGAATGAGACAGTTTTGAACAATCCCATTTATCATATTAAATGTACGTTTGGTTCAGTGATACTTGGTATAGATCTGCCACCGGAGCATCAGCTCCCGTGGTATTGTATTTTGTTATCTTTGTCACTATGTGTCAGCACTAGTAGTGTGCACAGTACAGTGTATGCTGTGTTCTACCAATAGCAGCTCAGCTTGACTGAGATGCTCAAGCATCTGAGTGCTGACCAATGAGCACCTGGCTTATCTTCATATAAGACCCAATGTAATTAGGGTTCAGCATTCACATTTCGGTTCAGATTTTTCAGTGTTCACATTTTCATTTAGATTTACTACTACAACATTTTATACTACAGTGTTATATTGATTCATGTGACTTTGATTTGTATTTATTGAATGAAGAATATTTTGTGCAACTTGAACATTGAATATTACATGTGCAACTGTAACTTAGGAAGCAAGCAATAAAAGGACATTGCATTCAAAGGAAAGTTCATTTGACACTCTTGTTGTACCTTACTCTCTCAGAATGCCAATAGTAGCATAGAGTAAAGCAGCCAGTTTGAGAGGTCAGTATCCTTACTGATGTAAGGGCCTTGTGATCCAAAGACTCACGTAACAGCCAAGTGAAGCAAACCAGTAACCCCAGCGGCATGCACGCACGCATACAGTGGGTTCCTACCGTAACAGTAAAGCGACCCATTAGTAATGCGTAGGCTTGTCAGATAAGAATAAAATGGATCATACTGCTCATTTTCTTGACATCTGCCATTTGGATAAAACAACTGTAGTCGAAAGTAGAAAAGGGCGACTTGTAATAGAAAATTCATGAAAGCTACAAATCAACTTTACACAGTGTGCAACAGAGTGTTTTGTAGGACAATCGAAGGAAAGCAAGTGTTTGGCAAAGACAGTATCTGTCACGGTCAATTCCGGCCAAAGTGAATTATGAGAGATACATCAGGCTGCGTGAAGTGGTAAACAAGGTTATTCGTGTCCTTATGGTAATCATTGTGTGACAGCTTCATGAACTGCTAATTGTTAAGTGCAGCAGGCTTCCTTGCATGCCTTCTTAGCAGCTGCGGTGGTAGTTGTAGCGTGTGAAGTCCCTGCATGGGCTAAAGCTGCATAAGGAGGAACTGCGGGCAGACTGTTTAGGAATTGCCTTATGTGGAATAGGTTGAATTGACTGCAGGAGATGTGAGTACCTGCTGTGGCTCGGAGAACACTGTTCATATAGGGTGAACCATGCCTGCAGGGTACCATAGCTCATAGAGCAGCTGATCCAGACCGCTTTACCTCTTTATTATCCACGACAAATAGCTTCACTTGCTGCCAAGAGCACACTTCAGTCTACCGTAAAATAGAACATTTAAGTTTTTGTCGTAAGGAACAATTCATGTGCAGTTTCTTCCTGAAAGACGCAAAAAGATTCTGACTAGAGTTGAAATCTGTATGGATAGTATAAAAGCCAAATAAAATACTGAAGTGGATTAGTATTTACGCGGATATTTTGCCTTTTAAAGGATTAGATAAATGCATGCTATAACGTAAGTACGTTTTCTCTCTATCGTTTAGTCGTATTCAATGCTCATTTCACGTGATGAAAAAATTAATAACTTGGGACGGTAGCTGGTAGAAATATGTTATGTAAGAAAGAGTTTCTTATGAGAGTATTATTGTCTGTCGAATGACAGAGTATGTGGTCTTCAGCCTAAAATCCACAGAATCCGAAAACGAGGTTCATCCCACATTCCACTTTCCTACGCCAAGAAGTAGTACCAAGAAGTAGCTCTGTTACCATGATGTTACTTTGGTAACATTGTGACGTCATTCGACAGACACACGACGTTACTTTTGACGTAACGGCTCTAGTTATTATTATTATTATTTTGGTTATTATCTAGATAGACTACCTTTGTGCCAATAATGAAGATGCAAACTATCCAGTAATAGTGTTTATCTTTATCAATATCATGAAACATACATCAAATATTTAGGATTACTAATATATCATTCATGCAATCATTGATTATACTGTAACAAATATATGATTACGCTACAACACGAAAGGTAACAAGTAATTTATTTGTGGCAAGTTGGGATAAATGTTAACATCTTTATTTGGGTCCAAATATTTAATTAAGTCATGGAGGCCAAAACAGTTAATAAAGGTTGATTAATAGCATCCTACTGCAATGGCGGTAAGGAAAAACTCATTAGAATTGGTTAAACATTGAAAAGATAAATCGCATCTGTCCAGTATTATGATGCAGGGATATGTAAAATATTGTACTTGAATTATTAATAATTTACAATTTGTAATTGTGCCAGCAAAAGACACATGTAGATCCATTTCGTCATTAAGCTAAAACGGTGAGGTATTTCACCGGGGATTACAACTTGCCTCTGCTATTGTTCCCATTACTTCTGTTTTGTAATGCTGAGTTTTTGAAGTGTGAAAGATTAAAAATCTATTGCCTGATTACAGGCAATGCAGCAGTGAAAGCCAGACAGATCCAGCCTCCAGGAAATTTTGCCTTATTTCATTAGGTTGCAGTAATGCATGTTCAGTCCCGATCTGCTTTGGTCCAAATTTCCCACCGCTATCATGAGTTAATTAGCTGTTCATTACAAAATATTGAAGTAATTAGTCAAATGAAGAGCCTTACATGGGATGTGGAGAATTGCACCCATTCGGAAAAACTGTATTTCGGACTTGTTAAGTTTCTTTAGCCTTGAGCTGTGAAATCTATTGCAATTTGGACATATAGCGCATCCATCATAGTTAATTTGTAGATGGCATGTGTGCAGGTTAATCATGGTATATTTTTTATTTATTGATGTAGATGATGTGCTGGGCACTTACACTTAAGCAAATTATGAAAAGGAGTAAATAGAAATAAATTTGCCTGGCAGATCTGCCAAATTAGACAACAAATTTATTCTAAATATATTATTAGCAAAGTATACCAAATTAAAAATTTAGGAAAGTTAATAATTTTTAGTAACTGTATCATTTACTTTCTGTTAATCTTTGACTAAAGGGGTTACTTTTCATTATTTTTTCTGTACTAGTAATGTTACTAGAATTAGAATAATAACTAATATAAAGAGTAGACTATCCTGCAAGATTTGCGAGGGAAAACGAATTTCAATCCTCAAAGAGCAATAAATACGTGAAATCATTATTTTTGCGGCTGAAACTTTCGGGAAAGTACATAAAACAAAAACAACACAAAAATGAGACTTAATCTAAGTAGGTTAAAACTCGTTGCATGTTTCTTTGTTGCTTTATATGCTATTCAAGTCATGTGAACTGATCCATTTCTGTTCCTTTCCAATCTTTCCTGCAGTTTATAGGCTTAGCATTGATGCCATTATCACAGCTGCTTCCACTCCGTCTTGTGTGTAGATTTCTTCCGCTGTGGAGTAAAATCAGCTGAAACAAAAGCAAGATATATACGATCAAATCGTGTTCGGAAACCACATCATAAACGGAAGATTACTGCACCTTTATTTCCCCTTTGCTTTTCAAAGACGTAAACGTATCCATTAAGATGGTGTTGGATCTCCCAAATAGAGCCCCGTACATTGTAGAGCAGAGATCTGTGTATCTATGTGTATCTATCTCAGCTGAAATTCACAAATGCGCACCAACTGGTGTTGATGGGTTATCGTCAGTTTCATGAACTGGTCAACATTACTATTATGTCATAACTGTGGCGTATATTTCTACGGGATTTGTGTACAGTTCAGAGTGATACTGGACGTTAAGTTAAATGTTAGACAAGTGTAATTTAATGGCGTTTGGTCCAAACACACATTGTCTATGAATGACCAAAATAGAGCAGGTCATGTTAAGGTATAGGACTTTAAATAGAAGTCGGAGTGTACACAAACCATTATATAGGAAGCCATCCCTGTTGGATGCTCTACGGCTTGTGTAAAGAAAATGGCTCATTTGCTGGTAACAGCTTTTCCCTATTGAAGCTGAAAGTGTTACATGGTTGAATAGATCCCTGCTGGGAGCGGTTCCTCTTTTTCACCAATCCATTCCATTATGGATGTAAAGAGAACTTATTTTCTAACTTTATGAATGTTAAATGCGAAGCTCTTTGCTCTGTCAAAACTTCTTGAGCACAGCTCTGAATGGCAACTTTTTACTTAAATTATTCCATCTGATGTTATACATTATACATTATTTCCAAGCTTTTCTAGACATTTTGCCATCTTCTGTTTGTTCAACCGTACATGTTTAATCAAGCAGTGAAAGTCTAGCATGTTAATCTTTATTAGGTGTGACTTTAATGGAATCAGGTTCATCCTATCATATTGATAAAAAAACATGGATATTATATTTTAGTTTTTAAGTCCATCGTTAACCAAATTGACTAAAATATTTACGCTGAAAATTGCTTTCTAACTAGGACACCATGAAATAACTTTTCCAAGAGAACAAAGTAGTTCGTGCTGTTTTGTCCACTTTTCCTACCATTACATGGACTTCTTTAGATCTATTATATGATCTCTATCCATGTTTTAATGCTTGTAATCAATTAGTCTTTACGAAGAAGGCTTACAATGAAAAACATAACGCTTATAGATTAATTGACTGAAGCATTTACCTATGAGGAAACTGTAATATTAGCTTCTACACTACTGCTGTATTTGGTGTAATAGTAAACTTTAACTTTTTTTTGCAAATGTCAAATCATTGATTTAAATTTGGTAAATCTGCACCTTTGATATTGTGTGTACTTTTAAAGTAAGCCTCACAATAACCTGGAGGTGTTACTTTAAGTCATCAATTTTGTTGCAATACATTTACATTTGCATCCGCCTCTTTTTGTTTCCGTAATCACGTCGTCGGAAAAATATATTATAACAAGCGTCAATGATATTATGGAAAAGCCTTGATAGAAGTATGATGTTAAAATTGTGAACGAAAAGTTTTCAGTGAAAACATCATACTTTTTACCCATGGAGACCAGACGAAGGATGCATCAATGCTGCGTGTAATGTTTTGCATTTGGTTCAAAAGCAAGAAAAGACCTTGACTCGAGATCTTATATTCCATGATTCTGTGTCAATTTTTTCTTATAAAAAAATGAACTTACAGCAGTGCTGTCTGCTGTTCTGTTATTTAGCATTCTCAAGTATTCATAGAACGACTCGAGGAGGTGAACTCTGTGGATTTAATGAATAAATTTTCTCTCCTTCCTGTGCCTCAACCAATAATATTGCTTTTATATCATATTGATACTGGGCAGACATATTTATTGATCCAATAGACTCTCTATTATAGAATGATGAAAAGGAAATCCCAGGGTTGATAGATTTAATCAAAGGCTTCTATGACTACAGAATCTTGTTACATAAACTAGAGAACAGACAGCCACTTTGCCCTCTACTTGTAGAATCTTCATAGAGAAAGTTAGCCACCGGTGATTCGATTTGAAAGAGATGTATTGGACGTCTTAAATCACCTCGCCAATTCTCTCATTGTTTTCAGATTAGTCGTCGCTGTGGTATCTTTAATAGTTCAAAAACGACAAAGCATAGAAAGATAAGCCAACGGTGTCTTAACACCAGATTACTTCTTTCTTCGGAAGGATAGGCTTAACACTTAGCGTGAACCAGTCTACCCGTTCATGTTTCTTCTTTCTGAGAACTTCTTTTTTCGACTTTAAATTCAAATTGTAAAAAAGTCTGAAATTCTTTTCCAAAATTAAATGCAAATTGTGAGCCGAGAAAAGTAAATATATCGAGAGAAATATTCATGAAACATCTTGAAATAGATAATTCATGAAAATTACAAAATAAAGAAATTAGTAATAGCTCCTAAATATTAAATGTAAACAACAAGGAAAATGTAACATATAGGAGGTTACCCACTCGAATGATTGCCTTAACCTTAATAGTATTCCTCACCAGTGCCCATTTGAAGTGGCTTATCAACTGTCAAACTATTTATTTCTATGGAGACCAATTTCCACACATTAAAGTCTCATATATTTACAATTTTATTGTTTTCGGATCCGCATTGTGCATTTTACCGCAGAAATCTCCCTATGTTATCACGAAGCTATTAGCCGTTAATTACGGGAAACCTTGAAGCAATTAGTCAAATGGGAGAGTTGTCACAGTAAATAGGAAGCCCTACTCCAAAGCTTGTTACACATGTGGGTTGCGTACAAAACTAGAATCTACCATTTTGCATAGGTATGAATTCATATGAATTGCGTCATTTCTAATATGAGTCCTGTTATTTTAAATGTGTTGCAGGAAGCAAGGATAAACGTTATATTTTACTTTAGATATTTTGAACGTGACCACTTCGATCCATGTATGGCAAGTTTTGAGCGCCGCACAAAAAGATGCATTGTTTACATTCATTTGTTATGAGTACGAAATGCAGTGTCTCGCCAAGCTCATAACCCATTGTGGAAACTACACAATATCATATGTCATACTGTATTTTATTTCCGAAAGGACGAAAACCAAGCGACAAATTTTAAGTTTAAGCTTAGTCATCGTGGCCTCACAAATAATCATCATTATACTAATAACAAATGTAAGAGGCGAAAGTGTCACGTTCCTGACAGGGGGGGTCCATCCCCACACCTCGTCCCCAACACCTGATCCTCACCAGGGGGTGGGGGCAGGGGGAGGGGCGTTCCATCCCCACACCTCATCCTCTCAGCCTTTCCAACATGAAACTAATGCAGTTTTCCTGTCACCATCTCAAAGTAGTGGCGGGGGGTCCATCCTCACAAGTGACATCTCATCCAACTATGGGCTGTTTTGCCCCAAACGTGTCACTTCAAATCTAACTATCTGCCATTTCAACCCAAATGCATCACTTCAAATCCACCAATGGGCTGTTTAGACCCAAATGTGTCACTTCAAATTCAGCTATGTGTCATTTTGACCCAAATGCATCACTTCAAATCCAACTATGTGCAGTTTTGACCCAAACACATCACTTCAAATACAACTATGGGTCATTTTGACCCAGATGTGTCACTTCAAATCCAACTATGGGCCGTTTTGACCCAAACGTGTCACTTCAAACCCAACTATGGGCCATTTTGACCCAAATACGTCACTTCAAATCCAACTATGTGCAGTTTTGACTAAAAGCATCACTTCAAATCCAACTATGGGCTGTTTTGACCCAAATGCGTTATGTCTAATCCAACTATGGGTCATTTTGACCCAAATGCATCACTTCAAATCCAACTATGGGCCATTTTGACTCAAACACATCACTTCAAATCCAACTATGGGCCACTTTGACCCAACCACATCACTTCAAATCTAACTATGTACTGTTTTGACCAAAACACATCACTTCATATCCAAGTATCTGCTGCTTTGACCCAAACTATGTAAAATTGTAACTGGCTTAAACAGAAAATGTTGATTTTGACTGGGAAAAAGTGCCCAAAAAGGCTTGAAAGTCCCCTCAATTAGGTTTTGGGGCA